>JABSMS010051139.1:0-22590 GCA_018902275.1 Aleiodes sp. PSUC_FEM 10030003
TTTCATATAAATTTTTTATATTTTTGAAAACATATTTATTTCCATACGGGCTGCGCTGTGATATAGATTCATTCCCCCTTTCCACAATTCTGGGCTTCTTCCTGATTATATCGTACAACTGCATTTTATCTACATTCCTCGCTCTTGGCATATGTATGATGTATGAAATAAATATAATTAACTCCAATGAATTTACAATTGAAATATGATGGATTAAATGAGTATAACCTTGTGTACAAAATAACAGCATTGTATTAGAAGGATTGTTTCCAACTACCGTGAGTATTTCAGAAGAGCATCGCTGTGAAGTTGAATAATACTATATAATGCGAATGAAGCGAGCAATGAATCTTATCGCTACTGTCCCATCGCAGAAGATCGTGAAAGGATAAGCCTTTAACTTCTCTATTTCTAACCCCGCTGCATTAAGTGTTGGCTAGGCATGCACACCAATTGCTCACTGTATCTTCTCTCTTTCTCTCTATTTCCACCCGCACAAGTGTATACGCGATGTCTGTATCAGATACACGCCATTTGAACGGTAACAACGAGTAGAATAATCTCAGGCTAATCAGCCAATCAGCATATTCAATTATTCACTGAGATACCTTCTCTTTCTTCCCAAACATTTTCATTTCACTCTATCTCAGTCGCACTCACTTTTAAAATTCATCTATCATCTACTATCGTTGTAAACTAACAGACAGTTATAATCGAACCTCGTAGACACTGACTACGATCTACTCATTAAAATTTATTCCTTTCTCTTTACTAAATAACACTACTTGTACATCGCTTTTCATGGATCGAGCCATTTCCTTCTTTCCTCGAGATAATTAGCAAACTGGTATTCTCCATGGGTATAAATACTAAACGTGTAACATAACATGTAACTTAGGTAATTGAAACACAACTAACAACGGCCTTGGCATACATTGAAAATAGAATGAAAAAGGACCTTCATCGAGGTGTCTGGAGAATTTGAGCACTTTTTTTGAAGGTTTCTAAATTTTTTCGGGAATTTTTTTATGCAGTCTATGATATATGGCAGACAGTTTGACAGATATGGACTCATCATCGTGGTTAGACATGCGGAAAATAAGACAATAAAAGTCTCAACAATAAGCTACTGGAGAATACGCAATCAGTCGTATTTGACGAATTTATGAGATTGAGTATCTAATAAGCATTACGGGCTTCTCTCAAGGTAATCACACCTGGTTCTGGTTTTGCACAGACGACCTTGTGGTCACTGTGAGAGGTATTACATGTATTTTATACATCAATCTGTATTAGTGTACAAGACTTGTGAATAAGTAGTACAGCATCTGAGGTTTGTGGTTAACGAACATTTTCCACCCCTTGAGCATACTTGAACAAGGTAAAACTCAAAGACATGGGCATTGAAGGCGTGTTTACGTGGGAATTAAGTGGCCCCCTCATACATTGGTGTGTATCGTCTTGGCGTAAGTATGCTCTGGGTCCTTAGGCGCATCAAGGAAGCAAACAGAGTCGAGAATGCTGGTTTGAGCGCCGCGCAATATGAATTAAACATGCTGATTAATAATTAACAAGTTACCGGTGGCTCCCTGTGGTGTATCGTAAACTTACTACTACTCTAATGCTTCAGCGACAACCCATGGATTTTAACGTACAGTATACAGTTACCCTACTTGGAGGACCGTACGCACTTGCTGCATACTTATTACCACTTTGGAAGCCCAACGCTTTTAACCTAGGTCAGTTTCATTATCTCTTTAAGCAGTCCGCTCAACGACAGATGGGGTGAAAACGAGAGTAAAACGGTGAATCGATAGGGCATTAATAAACATGAAGGAGAAGGGTCCCCTGATTTTATGATGTTAGCACGCGTGGCTTCTAATATATTTTCGTTGAATGTATTCGCTGATCAACATTTTGACAGTGAGCAGTCGGAAAATAGGTCAGATTATGACATGTACCATTTATATTTGATATTCTCACAGTAAGTCAAGGGGGCGGCCGATATATTTCTCAAAAATATTCTCGACTATATGGAAATAGTAGGTATTGGACTTTTCAATCTATCTCTCTCCTTTTTTTATGCAAAACCGTCACAATTATATCACTATGTTATGGATCAGGCTTTCAGCTATCACTGTTATCAGTTATGTTGATTAGCAAAACACTAGGCTTCCATGGCCATACGATAAGAATAACAGTTTGAGATTTTCCAGAAATTTATACCATTTTCTACAGGCAAACGTTTCCCGGTGAAATTCTTTCGAATACTTTCAACTTTAAACTGCATTAAAAAAAAAAATATGCAGAGATAAAAAATACAGCTGATATCTTAATCGCAAACTCGTAAAAATCAATCACGAAAAATATCCAATGTCAGTTGTAAATTTCCATTAAGAATTTTTCCCTCCAGTAATTGCATTTTTTATTATTTCTAGACTTATTTTTTTCTTCTTCATTCTTCATAGTCCCTCGTACTCTTCTTTTCTCATACTTCAAAGTCGTGATAATTAACGTCACGGTCCTTGAACCCTTGAGACAGCATTGGGTAGTAAAGAGAAAGAGAGAGATGGATGGAAAGTAGACGGTTTGTAGGTAGGCTCGGGCTCGTAAAACACTCGAACAGGCAAAGGAGGGTTTATAAGGAGAGCAATATATAAGTTTAACTTTTGCTTCTTGGGTACGGTTGCGTGGCTCATACACACTATTTTGCTGTATGGAAGAGGGCCTAAAGAACTTCAGTATGGAGAATTTCAGGAAGTGGGCAGAGGCAAGTTTGAAAGAAAAAAGAAGGGAAACCGAGGTACTGACGACACGAGAGCCGTGACGCCACGGCCGTACGGATTAATTAGCGATAAGACTTCTAATGAGCGGCAGGTGAGTCGACGAATGAGCGGCCAGAGGAACCCCGCACGCGTCCTACACTTCGTTAAACTGCATGTTTTTTTTCTCCATTTTTTTTTCGTGGTTCATGCTCCCGATTCGCTTTTCACTCTAGTAGTTTTCCGAAACTCACGGACATTTTTTTCATCCTTCGAAGGAAGTTTTTCTGCAATTATTGTGAAATACATTCAATTTGAGCCAATTAAAAATTATCAAGTGATTTTATATAGTTGATTCATAATTATTATCACTGAACGTCAGGTATATATGATTAATTGCTTAGTGTTATAAGAATGAAACGCATAACTCGTAGTTTAGAGACGCTAGAAATTAAAGGAAAATGAAAAAATGAAACGCAAGACTCTTGAAATACGTATTATATACGTATTTGACAGGTTGACAAGACAACCCAAGGTAAGGAGTCACGTCCCGTGAATTGTGGGTCACGTGATGAAGGCGTGAGCAAGGTGCGATGGCGATGGAAAAATGCCATCGGGGCCTCTTCGAGCAGGAATGTCGCACTGCCGCACCCATATTTTCAATCTGCCCATTTGACACGAAACATATATATGCTTGATTTTTTTTATCCTTTCATCAAGTATTGGATTTTTATTATTGCGTTAAAATAAACATTTTTTTATTTTCTTCACAATCAGTTTCAATGTTGATCCCATGACAAGAAACCCGAATACAACGGAATAATCTATCGAATTCCATTATTTGCATTTTTTTCTATGTTGAGCAGAAATCATGTAAATTTACCCTATTTATCTTGCAGAATAAAAAAAAGTCAACTGATCGACAGAAATGGATTTATACAAATCATCTCTTCAACTTATCCCGTAACCCATCGAAAACGAATAAACAGAAGCCACAAGAATGCGATAAAATCACCTCAACCTCGCGCGTCATACAGTAGTCATCGGACGATCTCTGAGAAATATAAATAAAACCGATGCCATTGTATCGTTTAAGTATCCGTGATGGCGTCCGCAGTTTCTCTGTATGAGTGTATATGTATGGTCACCACTAAAGAGTGTCGCCCGGCGTGACCTTATTCTTTCATTTGAAATATACGCGACCGGCGTATTGAAACAAAAGAACGGCCCAACCACACAGCCGGCACAGAAAAAAAATATCACCGATCGGCCAATATGCGCGCGAGTGAACGGCCATTGTCCAACAATCCGAGCGAGCACAGCGGAAATTTTTACGTGAAAGCTAGTCGATGTTCTGCCCCGATCACATTAGAAATTCTTCATTTCTTATTCTTGTATCTCATTATTCAAAATCAAGTCAAAGAATTTGATGCATCCTGATTTAATAGAAAAAACATAAGCATTCACACATCTGTTGCATTTGTTTCGGTCTTGAGAAGTAGTTTGATACACCATTAGGTAGATAAAACTTCACCAAACGGACTAATAAAGATTATCATGATTAGCTAGGGGTGGAAGAGTGGTTGTTACCTTGTTAGTAGACAGTACGACCGTTAAACCATGAAGTTGTGTTTTTTAGGATATTCATATGGTCACTGTATAGGTATAACGTATAACGCATGCTTCAACGGTTTTATTATCGTACGAGTGCAATTAAAGGAGGAAGCCTAGGAATTAGCGGGTGGTGAGGAGCGGGTATGAAGTGGTAAGTATAGAGCCGTACCTACTGCACTCTCTGACATCTATTAAAAGGAGAAAGAATGGAAACGTAAGTGAGAAGGAGGTGATGGTGAGAGACGATGAGGAGCGAAGGGAGTTAACGTCCACCGTCGTGAATATTCATGGGCCAAACGGAACGGGACGAGGTGCACGATAAGGGTCGACTTATTTTTTCTTCTTTTCTACCAGCCTTTTCTTTTCATTTTTAGGTATTACAGTTATTTTATTTCTACGTCATTTTATTCCATTTATCACACATTTTTCCTCCTTTATTTTACAAAAGCCAAACGTTCATATGTGTAAAATTTCTTATGCGAATTGATAATTCTACGTGCAGCCAAGACAAAAGTCACTAAAATTGTCAATTTACCATTCCAATTTGTATTCACTATGGTCCCATAAAATTTCTAGCAGAGAAGTACAAGCAAAGGCAATAAAGTCGTCTTTCTTAGCCCCTTATATATATTCAATGAATATTTTCATTTAATGCCCCATTAGAGAAGAATCCCGGCACTTGATCGACCTCCTTGACATTCTCTCATTTCTTTTCATTCAGCTTCCGCATTACGAACTCAATTTACTCAAATCACTGAACAAATAATCATCAAAATTATCAAGTTGTTTCCCTTCTGTATCAATTATCGTATCATTATTTTTTTCCATAAAAATATAAGCGAGTTCAAATCTGGATGCACTTCTTTGCAAGAAGTTTAAAAAAAGAATACGTTAAGACTGACATCAAAATCGTTTTTAAGATAATTAGTATGCGCCCGGTTTCATCGTGGCGTACGGGCTGCGGGCTGTATTCTTAAACATCGGCTTCCCACACTGTGCTCCGACCTGGGCAACCTGCACAACTCACTTCCGTTTTCCCGCGATGCCCGATCAAAAAATCATGAATATTCATGGGGAACCAGTAATGTCACGTGTCACCGGATAGGTACCAGTTGTGTGGAGGGAAGTCAATGGGGCAGTATACACACTGTTTCTACGCCATTATAATGACCAAATAGATGTTTGTATCAGTGCTGAGGAGTGAGCCCGAAATAAGTAAAAGTACTCAAGTTCAAAGGTAGAAGCCTTTAAGCATTGCCAAGAGGCCATGGATTATCGACGATGTTTTTCATTTCTCCTCTGTTCTGTGGTTCGTGTACTTCGCGGCCCTCCAGGGCTCAACTAATGGGGTTGCGCTAATGGTAATGACGATGGAAATACTACAGGGCGTTTCTCCTCGACTCCTGGTAATAACGAAACGCGACGTGCCAGAGAAGACCGCCTTGTAATTCTACGTATTTTCCCCTCTCATTCGATCCATTCCTCAAACTATCGCAAATCTGGATCGCAAATCGATAAGCACTTCTTCGTCTATTCGAAATGTCTCCAAGACGAAACAAAGACTTTTTTGAAAACAAAAATTTCCAAAAAAAAAGCAGTTGGCTGAACATTGAGAGAAAAGTAGTGGTAAAAACAATCAAATATTTGTGCCATTGGTACTTGAAAAATACTTTTTTGAATTCATCGAAATAGTTGTTGAATTTACTGAATTTTGTTAATTCAAATAGATTAACTATTTGAATGAACGAAATTCAGTAAATTCAACCACTTTTTTGATTGATTCAAAAAAATATTTTTCAAGCACCAATGTCACAAATATCTCATTGTTTTTACAAAAAATTTTTTCTCAGTGAATGAATAATTTTATGAGTGTAGTGAATTCTTTTCACATATCCTGAAACATTTGGTACAAAATAATTTTAACAGTATTATGAGCCTCTGCGGAATTTTTTTCCTCTCTCCTTGACTCCAATGTGTACAAAGACCCAGCGATTAACGTTTTAAAACCGTTCTTGAAAATTACACATCGGACACTTCCGGGGAAGGGGTGAGCAAGAGGGAAGGAAGATGGATAGGAGGGAAAAGGGAGGTATTCCCCCTGTTTTCTCCCTTCTCATACGGTACAGCGTGCCGCTGAAGGCAGGAAGGAAACGCGAAATAAATATAGCGACGCCGTGGTAAGAGAACGCCTGGCGATGGCTAAAGAAGTATAGAAGGGACCCGGGGAACTGGAACTGGAACTGGACGCCAGGCCGGCCAGAAAGATACATATTTTTAAATATTTTAGTCACGGCTCCGCAATCGCCCCGTCACGCAGCCTTGCCACCTACCGCCTATTACGTATATCCTACATTATTTTTACTAGTACCTAGTACTAGGCTACTTAGATTATATTGAAAACTTTAAATTTGTGCAGATTGCCGAGTAATATACTCATGTCCATGTATTTATCCCGAAAATATTGGTTAGCAATTGGAATGTATTATTCGTTTGATTATTTTATAAATCAATTTTCTTCTCTTGATGATGAATTTCATTAATCAACACATTGCCATTCTACATTCCGTTTTATGCACACAGTTACACATTTGTAATCATATTCCCCTGAATGCAACTCTGCTGGGAAATGTAACTGCCACAGCAAATGCGTGACTGCTGCGCTGGTGGTCAATCAAACTAATTTATTAATTCAATTCCACAGATCCAACGTACTGGAAACCTGCGGCATTTTCCATTTCATTTTAATATTTTTCTCTTCCTTTTTTTTTGCATCGATAACACGTGTTAAAATACCATTTATTTACATTCATAACGCGTACGTTTTTTTATCACACAGTTATTGATATAATTTGCATTAGCTTAACAGTATCAAATGTTTTGAACATTAATTTGATACATTCACTGCTAACTCAGAATACATATTATTCAAAAATATACTGAATTTATTCATCGTGTGCCACCTATTACATGACACTGTTATACAAAACGATTAGCATGTAATAAACATAACTTTGCATGTGTGAACATCAGGAATGTAGTTTTGGGTTTGAAACTCATTTGTTTTGAATTTGAAACGAGATTTTATGAATGAAAGGGAGATGACATAAAGTTGAGTTTAAGCTTTCATAAATCTAAGATAACTTATATCAATCTCTATGAATACATTTATGGCATGATTATACGAACAATTAAATTGGAGTAATGATGCAATTAAGAATCTTGTTTTAAAATTAATTCATTTATTCAAATTAAATTATTCCTTCACTTTTCATATTTATCAATCATTGAATTTATTTGAATATTTGTGCTGAAGAACTTGTGAATGAATTGTCCGAATGAAAGTATGTTCAGAAGCTATTTTAATAATTAATTATTGAACGTTTATTGATTAAGTTATTCGAATGCTCGCAATGTAATCCAATCAATAATAAATCATATAGAATTTCTTGATGATTTTTTTTCAAATAATTCTAATCCTTGGAATAGTTTTCAAGTCAGAATGAAAATGCCTAGGGTTGATGCTAAGGATTTGGCAAATGAACGAGCACTTGGAAACGCCAGAGATTCCGTTGTGAGTAAAACTCAAACGCGGATAAGGCTGCCGCGGTGTCTCTCTGACACGAATTTAATGAGTAGACGCGTCATTAAGGAAACGGACGACGATGAAACCGGGAGAAAGAGTGAGAAAAGAGAACCAGACGCTGAGCGAGGTGAGTAGTGGGGTTGGGTTGTGGGATCTAACTGAGATGAGAGAGGGATGAGAATGGAAAACGATGAGGAAAGAGGCTCAGGCACACAGGGTGCGGTTAAAATGAAGGCAGTCCTCCCTGGAAAAATGCGAAGCTCCGTCTCCCCCGAATACATTTCCATACATCAGTCCCTCTCCACTCCAGTTCACTGTTGGAGTCTACACGGCGTACGAAAGAGAGGCAAAAGAGTCCCAGACTCGGCCACAACGGTGAAGGGTGTGGGCAGAAGTACGGATAAGGGGGCCAACGGAATAAATCCAACTAATTAGACTAGGAAAAACCACGGATTAATTACCCGTCGCAGTTCTCTTCTTCCCCTCGACCCACAACCACTACTTCTTCCTTCTTCAACTAACATTCCATCCTACTGAGCGCATTGCATTTTCCAGAGAAAAACAATTTTTCACTTTTGCGGTAAGAGTTCTTCACGGCCAGTTTTAGTTACATCGCACAAACTCACACCGACAGGAAGAAAGAAAGAGCGAGAGAGAAACAACTGTGCCTGCTATCAGGCGTTTCAATTTTTTTTTCGCCTCCTTTGCTTCCTTGTTATTTCAAACGCTCTTCGTAAATATGCATAAGTCTCAAGTTTGAAGAAAACGTAATTCTCTCCGAGTTTTTAGAGAAGAATCCAGAAAAAATATTGTTCCTGAGGACGTCTGATAATTGATTATTTTAATTATTCAACGCACTTGTATGATTTTCAGTGATTTTAACATTTAATGCAATGTATGCACTTGAATTCACTGATCACCATGGAAATAATGTTCCACCAATGCCAACGAAAAGAAAAAAATCTTATATATTTGTGAATCTCTCAGATTAAAGAAAAACTTGAATCATCAATGCAATCACGAAAGACTTGTTGAAAAGCCCCTCGAGTCTGAAATAACAGTGAGATTCTCTGGCTGAGTACATAGAGCCCTAGAAAATGCTGATGCCCTTTACGGAATAAAACGTTCCTGGAGGTGCACTCACCATGAGCAAATATACCACTGAGTTTGAGAATGGAGAGAGAAGGATGATGGGAGTAGAAAATAGCAAAAGTTGAAATGACACGAGGGACGTTTGTCAGAGGAGGACAGAGTACTGAAGCTCTTTCACTCAGTTGATGTTGGGGTTAAATATCTATATGCCATTGGATGGTGTATGGAATTGGATAGAAAGGTGGTGATCCCCTTTCCTCTTCGAGAGTTATACAGAAGGGTACGAAAGCAGCTACGTCGTCGCGCAAAGTGTTTGCGAGCTGCTCGAAAGCTCTCGGTCTCCAGTAAAGTGCGGAAGGACGGATGGAAGCCTAAAATGCAGATTTCTCTCTTGCGACTCTCTGAAGGCACCGTTAGATTCTTTTCCCTCTCCAGGAGTGAAGGGAGATGTGCGGGAGGAGCGAACAAATTTTCCTTTCTCGATTTTTCGGTTCTGTCTTCTCTATACATGTATATATGGAAAATACTTGGCTCACTATGTACTTCGGCTTTCATCCTACGAAATACATCCCACTTCTTTCATCTATCCGCTTACTAGTACTCTAACACCCAAGGAGACCAACATAGAGAGTCAGCTTCTTTTTGAGCGAAAGATACTCTTTCGTTCTCGTTCTTTCACGTTGGATTTATACCGCTTAAACTTACTTTACACCTCCCGCTGAGGCACTCACGAGGATTAGGGACTAATGTTCTCTGCTCTTTGCCCATTGGCTTCTCAGCTCTCTTGATTTTTTAAAGAAAAACCTGAGCTTCCTTCACATCATTTGCATTTACTTTTTTCACTAAGTGTTTTTTTATTTTCAAAAAAAATACACTCGCCAATGCTTTGGATGAATTTAAATTTTACTCTATTTCTTTGAGATTCAACTTCTAGGTGAATCTTCAGTAATATGCAGAGGATTCTGGTGAAAAATAAGATTTGTCTTTTTTGGGATGATTGTGACCCCTGCCGCCAGCTCTCCACTGGCTGTCTAATAATTCATTTTATGTAAATTTCAACATTTTCTTTTTTTTCTCTCTTCCTTGTTTTCCTTCTTTCGAAAGGGTCGACATATTTTTCTAGAGAACGGGAAAAAATTTAGCAAGACCGATTTTATGCCAATAAATCAAACTGACCGCACGGCAAACGTGAACACAGGAGATATCTCAATTTTTTTAGATTCTTTAGCATACATATGGGTATTCTAAAAGCCCCTGATATGACCCACCAGGGATGAAAGTGGAGAATCGACCCTTTTTCTCGAGCCCAACGACGGTCACTCTCTATTTTCCATCCCCTGAGATCACTTTTGATTAAATGTCCAGTGGGAGAATAGAGAGAAAAAGGAACTCTCTAGTTTTCTACATCCCATCGCAATCTTGTCACTCGCAGCCTATCCGTTTTTTTTACGATACACTGTCTCAGATCGCGAGAGATGAAAACAGAATCTTCACGCAAATGTGGATGGGTAAGAGGGGTTCGTCACACTCTTGACTGAATAAAAATTGTGGAATATGTTGCATATAAAGTAAGTGAAAAACAGACCAGTGAGATGATGAATTGCTGGATAGGTATATATGGGTGAAGGGGGATGGTGAGAAGATAACGCCCAACGCCATCAATCACGTTTTCATACCCAGAAATGACGCAGTCTCGTCTTCCTAAGACTCAAATTTTTTTTTCCTCAGTACTCTCTAGACTTTGAATGTTGTCTTGAACTGATCCAAAATTTTGTTGAATATGAACTGTAAATTTTTTAAGGAACAGGAATTTTTATCTTCTCCTCTTCCTTACATATCCCGTCTATTTGTACAATTTTCTTAATCTTCATATTCCACTTGACTCAGAAAAATAAAACATAATAATTGTTTCGTGATTAAAAAAAAAATTGCGGAGTATACAATCACCATTCTGTCTGAAAGAACACTTGGGGGAAAAAATCAACAGCTAATTACCGAGGCGGACCAAAGTAAGCCAGGGGTAATTTTAAAAGGTGCGCTATTCCACGGTGGGATAATCTCATGAACTGATAAGACATGCGGTGGTAGGCCCGAAGGGTTGTGTCGGCGTGACGGTTACAGTCACGGTCATACAGCCCTCTTTCCCACTCGTTTTATTCTTTCAAATATGTTTTCTGTTTTTTTTTCTCTGTTCTTGCACTCTTTTTCGCTGAGGTAAGTATACTAGGGAGCATCTGACGCGCGTTTTACCCTCCTCCGGGCGGCAGCCGTTTTCTGGTCGGCTCTTAAGATCGTATCTCGAGGGTCACGGTGCTTATGCGCCTGGCCGCTAACATATTTTTAAGTACTGACTTCTCCTTCTCTGTTTCCAACGTTTGAAAACTCTCGGACCCGGTGGCCGTGGTCTTACATGCTCACTTTCACATTCATAAACACAACTACAAGTGAATATTCAACATTTGAATGGTGACACATGGATACGAGGTGTGTATACGCATGTACATTGGACTTTATTGCCGTTGAGAAACCAGCGAGAGGTGTATCGAGAAAAGAAACTTGGGCACCTGCCGTGCAAGGTGTTTCCAAACTTCTTCTTCATTCTCTTTATTATTATTTTTTTTCATTCCATTCGGTGTTTCGTCATTGACTCTTCTTCGTTTTATCAGCCTCCAGGGTCCTGCCACTTTTCACCAAAGATACTCACCAAAAAACCGTAGCAATATGATTCTCCACAAAAACAGTGGGAGGCCACTTGGCCAGAGTGCCTCGATCGATCTCTTCTTCATGATCATTTGTGATGACACGGGTATTTTGTGTGGCAGATGACGGAAGAAAAAACATCGGTGTTTTGAAAATATTATACTGAAAGAATAAAGAGGGCAGGAATGGTTTTTTTGGGGGAGGGAGCAGGTAAACGTAGCTCATTAGGTCACGCTATTTTTCCAGAATCTCAAGATCAGATAATTGGAGTGGAATTCTTCCTGTTTTTTTTCTTGATGGATATAAATGTGATGGGTCGAGCTGTTGACGATGAGTAAACTGTAGTTCTCAAAGAAATTTTTCAACATTGAATTTTTTTAATGAAATCTCCACAAGGAAAAGCGGTCAAATGAACATTTCAATGAAACGGTTTCAAGTATAATTTTTCTAATGATTTTATTGAAAATCTTGAATTTTTTTTTTTTAAGTGAAAACATGTTCCGAAATTGATTTTCAGAAATTTATTGAAAAGTCGACGGTTATTGCCATTTTCAAAATTTGTTCAGTTTGTTGCCAATATCTCCGGTTTTAATTATCTTAGCATAGAGAATCAAGAATAATATTGTTGAGGTCTTTTGTGTAATTGTCACAATGAATTGTACACTGAGAAAAAAAATGCTTGTTGCAAGAAAATTTACTTAGATGTAGAAAATTTACTTCACTCTATAAAATTGCGATAATCACATATTTAATTTGGATCTGAAAAAAATCTACTCACGACGAAATTCAGAAAATCACATGCTCCTATGCGATTTTAATTTGGATTTCTATCTGACTCTTCGAAAGAAACTTCGAAAAAATCGTACTCTGATATTTCCGTAATTCCTCAGTCTTGTGATAGACCCATATTTCTTAGAATTATCCACTTACAAGAGTAATTTTTTTGAGATCCTATGTTACACCTTTCTCTAATTAATTTCTTGACAACAAGCTTGTCTTACAATTCAGAACGTGATGCAATGTCTTCACTCTTCCTTAATATCCATTCTTCGTAACCGGATTTCAAAGAATGAACTGCTAATGAAGCTATTAAGCCTCCGATTATATTCGCAATGCGTGACTCCTGATTCTGGATCGCCATCGACATAAACTCCCGATATTATTTTCATCCATGATGATTATAACGTTCTGGCCATATTCTGGTCATGCACTGAACAAGGAAAAATACGATTTCTTCATTGTATATTGAGAATTGGAAATGATGAGTTGGATATTTTTGGCGAAATAGTAGGCACACGCGCGCAGGTGAATGTACCAAATATTAAGAGAAAGACGTGTGGCACGCAGGTGGATCGTAGTTAAGAATCCCAAATGCATCCTCTTGGTTGTGCTCGCGGGCGACCTCACGAGGATACCTACTCGTTCAGTGAAAAAGCGAGCGGGAGAGACAGAGAAAGGAGGTACACGCGAGTTTTGTGCAGCTGCAACTTTATTGTCCAGAGTGTTGCATACCGGAGAGGGTAGGCCTGGTTTGCGAATAATATACGCGAGAGACAAACAGCTTGTTAGGGCTCTCGAGGTCGTTGGTTTTCTGACTCATAACGGTGGGTCAAAATGCCTTGTAATATTAATGAAAATTAAAGGGGAATAGAAAAGGAATGAAAAAACTAGAAATAACATTATGCGAGAATCTACAAACATCCAAGTATAGAGATATACGGGTCATTTGTTCGGTGTATCAATTCGTTTTATTACAGTATAACATACATGTCGCGTGACGGTTCTTACATCTACATAATTATTATTCAATTCTCATCACCTCAGCTGTTATTGTTTTTGCTATTTATTTTATGCATGTTACTTTGATACTGTTTTATCCGTAGACTATCATTTTATGCCGGGTAATAACACATGCCTTATACAAACCAACACTGGATATGTAAGCATTAAACCCCGCAGAAAGTTGCGCTGGGAAAATTCAAATTCTCCCTATATTTTCCCCTATTACAGAGGACTTTCTCGATTGAGCTTAGCAGTTTCCACTGCGATAGAAGCGCCTTGCCTTGGTAACTTCCGGTAGCTGAGACCTTTTCCGGGAACTGTAATTCCGGAGACACTCCGAGATACCTTCTTTATCGGCAAACCCTCAAATCCCACTGATACCGCAAGATTCTGCTTTATTATGGAAGTTTCAAATAATTTCTTTTTTTTTTTTGAAAATAATAATTTTCATGAGAAAATATGTTACTCTAATCATTCAATTTGAGTGGCAATTTATCACTATCAGATGTGCCACTTATTGTCTTAAATATGTCATTTGAATATGAAAAAAAAGAAAATTATGAATAACTTCTAATTATACCCACGTGAAAACGAATCGCAGCACGCACATCCGTTGCGTCGTACTGTCACAACTGTTGTATGCAATGCAACGTGAAAAAAAACAAGTTCCCTACGTACCACTAAGTTTGTACAAGAAAGAAAAAAGTGAAATAAATAAAACACAACTCACGTAGGACGACAGTTGTTCTAATCGTAGGCGCGATCGAATCCACCAAAGACGCATGACGCAGGCACGTTGCATGCCTTACTTGTGGCTCGGTTTTTATGCTTTTTTCCATTGGATTATTTCCATATATAATATAATGTACTACATTTATAGCAATGTGGCGATGCCCTTTCATGTACTTACATTGGGCGCCACGTAGCTACGGATATGTAGTCTCAAACTTATACGCACAGAACGAAAAAAAAACCAATGAGAAGTTAGAAAAAGAGGGAAAGAAAGGAAGAATGCATGGGAACTTCGTTGTGTATTCTGTTGAAGTAATCATGGACTTCTGTGTGAATTTAATTCAACGCATAGGGTCGTGAGCACGGTGGTTCAGTCCAGTAGGTCTGTGGGACGTTGAAAAAGTACCTTCCTTTTATTTCGTTTCGGGAATAATTCGTGAAACTATAGAATCGTCAAGTGATGAATGATATCATTGGTCATTAGTGGGTAAAAATACAAATTCTCTAAAAAAAAAGTTATTTGTAAATATAAAACCATGAGTTAATGTGACACGGTATTTGCTAAACAAATTCAATAGGTACGTTTCCATTGCAATGACATTTATGATTCTCATGAGGAGCTTTTAAAAACTCATCAATTCATCAAATCCATACACTTTTCCTTTCATCATTCTCTGTCTCACTCATGTGAGAGAAGATGTATCTATTATATTTCCATCCCGTAAAATGCGTACTCCAAACGATACATCACTAATTCGAATTTCTCATCGAGCACGTACAGAGAATCTTCCGCGTTCTCTCTCTTTGATATTCTCTATCTCCATCACAGCAACACTCACAAACAGTGGATAGAGTAGCTATAGAGTCAGTTCATGAGATATATGGCGAAGAAGTAGGAGAAAGGGGCAAGCGGATATTGCTGGAGGAAGCGAGAGGGATAAATGTTGATGTGTACAAGAGAAACAGAGTAAAAGGCACTACCAAGAGTGAGCGGGTTGAAGTGTGCGAGGGATACAGAGAGAGGGAGCGAAAGAGAGAGAGAAAGGAGGTAGAGGAAATGAGACAGAACGAAAACGGTGATTGATTTTTGTCGTGGCTTTGCTTGTCGCTATCCCACTATCCGCGATTGTGCCAGAGTGCTCTCGTTTCTGCGGTGAGGTCGACGTCGGCGTCCCGACGCCATTCAGCGATTGGCGGTTACGATCCCCGGGGGGCGGCGCTAATCACCAGACCGTGAACGGAACTCTACGTTTGCTTCTCTCTCTCTTCTTCTTCTTCTTCTGCCCTCTTTTTGTCTTTCTCTACACAACTGAACACAACTTGGCTTCAAAAGCACTTTAACCCATGTGCATCGAAATATCTCGTTCTTACTCTCATGCCTATACATCCTATACCTTTCAAAGGCTCTCTGGTTTTGGAGGTATTCGAACATTTTTACGTCCCTGTGACTCCTCTTGTAGTGTCGCATATAGACTATCTCAAATACAAACGCTTCCAAAGTGGGAAGCAGGATGTTAACCGACAAGTAGAAACGATGGTAAATGGAATCTACAATTCTATGTATATTATTTCTATCTTTATCTAACACTCGGCGTGATATTTGACGATAGGGAGAGTGAGTAGGGAAAAAGGGTGGAAATTCTCGTTGGAGGCACACTTCAGAGTCACTCTCTACGGTACACTCACTCTATCTCTTACTCTGAAGGGGTCAAAGATTTTTAATTAAAACTTGAGAGACCGAGATACCGAAGGAGAATCCTAATGAACTTTTCAGAAGAGTTTTGTATCAAAGGAAAGAAAAAATACGATGAAGTTCCACTTGAAACTCAGTTAAAGCGCATTGATTATAGATTTCTTCAATGATTACGAGGTATCCCTCTCAGTGTATATCATCTTGAAAAAAGCATCATAGTATTTGAGTTAAATTTTTCGAAGTATTCATCTATTTATACCATTTCGTAAATCATCTTTGGAGGGTATTTTAGGCAACGAGATAATGCCAGCAGCAACAATATCCAGCCAGTTCAGTGGCAATGTAGTTGATAAAGGCCGATAAATCGCGAGTAAAACGAAGTGATAATATCGCTGAGTGGCATGCGGGACGCATAGTGGGGTAGATGTAGAAGGGGAAAAGAGGGTGGCTGTTCTCGTGGTCCCGTGGACTTGTCCAGAGGGACGATGGATGATGAAGAGGAAGGGAGAGTTAGTATGTGTGTGTGTATGTATGTGCGTATGTGTGTATATGTATATGAAGCAACGAGACTCATGAGTGGGAGGAAATGGAAGGGAGGGAGGATGAATGTAGTTGGAGAGGGAGAATTGCTGGTAACCACGGAGGGACAAAATGAGGGGAGGGAAATAGTAGTAGCGATGCAGGAGAATAACCACATGAGAGGGGGGAAATATAAAACCGTGGGAGGGACCAATGGACATGCGCGGGTGTGCCGCGACACGACGGCGACCTTCTGGCCACCTCCAGAAACAAAATGGCTACTTTGCCACAAAAGCTCTGCGGCAGATGGCGCCACTGGCATCGTCAAAGATTCTGAGGCTTCCTGTGAATGACATTTTCTACTGTTGCGGAATTTCAGTTATCTGTAATTCATCATCTTCTTTATAGATTTGAAAAAGTTCGTTAATAATTTATTGAAAAAGCGAATTTTGAAATCATCGTTTTATTATGAATTCAATACCCCATTTGAAAATAATGAAATAAATGCCGAAACAGGAAGTTGTCAATTATCTGATTTTGAAGATCTCTGACAGTGTTATTAGAACCTCAATAAGATAGAGAACAATGTGAATAATTTGAGAAGTGAAATTTTCACATGTTTTCATTAAGAATATTATGTAGAAGCTGCGGAAGATTTTTAAAACTAATTTATGGAACGACTTGAAAATAATGTAATTGAATAAAGCCAGAACATTTCAGTATAACATGCATGGAGACAGCATGCAGAAATTTCCCCATTTCACAAATTACTCCTCACTTGTGCATTCATGATGTTTACTAAAGGAAAATATTCTTCAAGTCGTTTAGAATTTGTGAAAAACTTATCGACTCGAGTATATGGCAGATTAAATCCGAAATATATCTTTCTTTTACAGAAGAAAAAGAATGAAGAATTCACAGAATAACGAGACCATATAGATTACGACAGGTGGCACATCTACTGGAGAAAAATATATTTTGTACATTTTGACATGGGAACGGTTGATCATCAACAACATTTGACGATCTTGTGTAACGTTACGTGGTCCTTCCTGGTGAGTTTTTAGAGTGTCATTTTTCTACCCCTCCGTAGTCGGTACTTTCACATCTCATACGTGAGATAGATTCTCTTGATGCACATACATATACACATACAAACTATAAGAACTTGCAGGGATGGTAAAAGCCAGCAGTAAAAAAAAAATTGCCTGCAAGAGAAAACGACTAGAGATTCACCCACGCAAGCTATACACGCTCATACTATTTTCAACGTTGGTGAAATAGTGGCCGTGACGCGATAATAAGTGCCTCGCAAAACTCAGGTTTTACCTACGGTTTACGATTTGTTGCGGTTTATCGACACGGATGCCGCTACGTTCTTCCGGCGTTTCCTTCCTCTCCCTTCCTTCTCGATACATTGGATTTTACTCACTGAAAGAGTAAACTCTGAAACGAGCTAAGAAAGTTATATGACTCTTTCTTCGAGCATACACTCAAGCCCAGAAGTGGATGCAAAGCAGTTCATTCATCAAGATTTAAGTTATCACGAAATTTACTGGTATTGTGAAGCTGGTGATCTTCGCCGTTGGGGCAAATCGAAGATAAAAAGTGAATTGAAATATTTTCTCATTACAAATTTAATGATAAACCATATTCTTATGAGAATTATCGGCACAACAAAGAAAAAGAATGCTGCTCGAATAAATCATCGAGTTTTTAATGATATGGGATCCTAAATGAAAGTAAATGAAATCATCGTATACAATATACATAAATCCAGCATAAAACTCAAGTAATTTGTATTCACATTCAGTGTATTACAGAATTTGTTGATATAGTTCAATTGGAAACACCTGTTTATAAACACTGATATTTGCACTTGATCTTGACACCTATTTATTGACAGTGAAATGAGTAACATAAATTGAATCATTTGCCATGAAATTATAAAGTCAATATGAATTGTATATTAAAAATGTTAATGTTCGTATCTGAAGAAATCATTGATCGGTTTTGCTTTTAAATACACGACAGATACATATTCGGTACACAGCATTAATTTGTCGAAAGCACTCGCGTCAGTGCGCGAGAGTGAATATCATTTGAATGCATTAAAGCGGTCTCCCCTGGAACAGTGTGTACCCACTGTACACCGCAGGCTATATCGATGTGTTCTACGCTCGTCGTGTATATTACATATAAACGACCACACGCACTTTTAATGCTATAAACACTTTTACTCCTTTGTATATAGATTTGTATATGTGTTAGGTAAATTTTATGTCCAAATGAATTCGCAAGTGTTTATCTTTCACACAATACTTCAAAAGGGATTCTCAATGATGTTTATAGATATAAAATGCTTGATTCTCCTTTCACTTTATCTCACGAGAAAGGCGACGTATGCCCGCGCTAGCATCGGAATTTTTCTCACAGTTTGATTAATTGTCAGAGACGCAATCGCGACTTGACGCTGTCAGGAAATAAGACGTGAGACAATTCCAGTACATTCAACGGAACGAGGTGAGAAATTGAATTATTTCTTCGTAATAGCTTAATAATTAATTTGAAATAAAATTTTACAGTATGAGCTCATAACAGCCTGATGCAATTCATTGAATGATTCCGGAAATTGAGTTTGGAACGTGAAAAGTTATTATTCGTCGTGTTGTTTTTCCTTTCAATTCGTATTTCAAAAAGTTTTTCGTTGTTTTCGTTGACGGGAAAAGCTGGGAGAGAAGTTTCGTCAGTGCACGTGAAAATTTCGCGGCTCAGCTGGTTGGGGACATTGATTGGCGAGCGTTGGACGGGTAAAAGAGGGAGTAAAAAGAGAGAAAGAGTGACTGGCTCTCGGTTAGCTTGGTTGGTTGGTTCGTTGCCTGGATGTTTTTAGGACGGTAGATAGGGACCCCGTAGCTTCATGCATATTCAACAGCACTCTCAACTCCTCCGTCACGGAGGGAAAGAACACCCCCTGGTATTCCACCCTCTCTTCCCCATCAAACAGCTCCCCTCCTTCCCGCACTTCGGACACCCACACCAGCATTTGTGCGTCCACGTTACTTCAGGATCTCTTCTCTCTCTACTGTTCTTGTGACAGAGAGAATAAGGGACGAGAGAAAGGAAATGCCATGGCGAATGAAGGAAAAAAACTATGAAAAATAAAGAAAAAGGAGAAACGAGGCTATGTGTACGGATGCTCATGATTTTGTCGGTTCATATTTTTCGTGGGATTTGTGACTCTACGACAAGCCGGAATGACACTAAAAGACTTGGGAAAAGTCTTAAAAAATGACTACTATGAAAAGAAACCCTATAAAAATATCGATCCGAGAATTCAAAAAATTATGAACAGGAATAATAAGTTTATAGAAAACAATATATTTTGCTAATAACACTTCGATATTCAAAAATTACATTCCACGTCAAATTGCTTGATGATTTTCGAAATCATCCATGTTAACTGAACATTTCCGATAATTCGAAATGTAAAACCCATAATGAACTTCATATTGCAAGAAGCTACACTATCAAGATGCAGCTCTAAAATTACAGCTTCTCATTTTTATATTTGCTTGTATTCCGTGACTACTCTCTGAACTATACAGTAGCAGCATTACTTTAGCCGATAAAAATCTTCTGATGAGTGGTCTATTAAGGCCAGCGTCAAAAGAAAACACGGAAAAAAAAATCGAGAACTTCACAAGCTGGATTCCTTAGCCGTAAAGGGAGAGAGTATATGGTATACGAGTCAGCAATGAGTTGAGGTAGAGGTGAGGCGTGCAAGCTGGTCGTTTGTTATCGGAAGGAAATGGCGCGACGTCCGAGACCGAGTTGACCTCTCGCTTCCATCCGTATACGTGTAACTTCACTTGAGACTACTCTCTTGGCGTCATGAGTCTGTTACATATAACCTCAAATAGTCAACGTAATACAGGGCCCAGTGAAACTACAAAATCTCTATCTCTCTCTCTCTCACTCAAGAGAGATTGCGTGGAATCGACGTTTTGGACTGCCTTGACCTCACGTGCTGTTTTCGATTTTCCAACGCCGATAAGATAGGGGTGTGTACCGTAGAGAGTGCTGCCTTCAAGGAATAGCTTACTGCTTTCTTTATTTCACGCTGGCCACTACGTCTCGGTGGCACGCGACGATTTCTTACATTGGTTTAATGCTGTAGCAGTTAAATTGATCAGGAAAACCTTAGTCTATTGATTTACCATTGAAACTATTGCAGATACGTAAAATAAGTAGATCGTACGTATGACTCACAATCGAAAATCCACTAGATACTTTATATGGGCGGTCGAGAAGTTGGAGCTTCAGATTTAGGAAGAAAATGTCAGGGACTGGTAGAGAGAGAATGTTCAGTTACTACCGCGATAAATTTCTGAATGTAGGATTTTGCAGTTGAGAGCTACGGAAGTACCGTGTGGCTTTACGGAAGTTGATTCTGCGGGCTGCTTCAGGCTTTTCGTTGATATTCATCCCTTGTGAGCTATTCGCTTCCAACCAACTCTTCTTTTGGAGATGTATTCTTTTGTACTAAAATAGATCGAGCCAGGCTCGTTTACACTGCCATTCGATGGTTTGCTGAAATAGTTAGTAACGTCTCTGGAACCGTCCTTATTTCTATATTTTGGATATCATGTGGAATTACGTTTGAAATTAGAGAGAATGAAAAACATAAATTGATATTGAACCATTTATCTCTGTAAAGTTTTCTCAAATTGACAAGAAGTCGCATCATTCTATTTTTCACGTATATGTTGATGAGAATAGGGTGTTAGTAGAAGGGCATCGTCCTTCGCTTTATTTCTGGTATTACGTCGGAGTCTGTGCGATAGAAACGTCCACCGTTTCTCTCCGGGCCAATTATGTAAATTACATGCGGATTCGGAGGGTCGGAAGCGTAGCAGTGCGAGAGAAAATAGAAGGAAAAGAGACGATCATAAACATCTGGCATTATTCTTAACTCAGGCAATATGAATGACTTAATAATCAACAACAAAAATCGTTTTCATTGTTGTTGATTGATAATAATTGTTTAATGATTATCGGATAGCATGATAATCATAATTTACTTGCAATTAGGTATTTAACGACGTGACTTCTTGTTGGTATGATTTGGATGCACCGACAATGCTCATTAACCTGACATATATCGATGGCAGTATTATGTGAAATTTTTGAAACTGCAGAGGGCGTTGCAGCTCACGAGGAGGTGCGGCACGAATGCTAATATTCAGTCTTGTGTCTCAGGATGTCAAAAATATATATTATAATAATTTGCATACACTAAGAATTATCATTTGAAATGAATGACTTTCGTCAGTTTATGGTAATATGAATGGTCTTCTCTATCAGACACAAATAAAACACTTGAATCATATGAGAAATAATTATTTTATTAATTTATTCGAGGCAGAGATTATTGTCATAAATTTCTATGATCATAATATTTAATATTCAATTCAAATAATTTCGATGGATTAGAATGCTTCATCATTGATACCTGGAAAAATTATATCTGTACCGCGAAGGTTTTCCTCTATCCACTCATCCATTTCTTTTTCTATTTCTAGGGTTACCACTTCTTTATAACCGCCCACTTTGCCTTTACCTATGAATCGACTGATGGTCTCTGTTGAGTGGGGACCTGCAGCATTTAATGCATTGATTGAACTATTACGAAAATTATCAATGTCTAGATGATGAAGAACTTGTTCCATTTGCTCTTCCGTGATAGATTTGCCCAGAAAATCAGCTATCTTCTTGATGACACCTCGTAGGTTCTATTTATACACAAAATATCTAAAGTTTATAGCGAGAAGTTGAATAAACTGAACATTCCAATGAAAAGATTAGAGATAGAATTTTTTTAATGATATCATTGGAAATATTAAGAAATTTCCCATGGAGAGCATCTATGGGAATTAATTTTTGGGAATCTCTTGACTTTTGAATCGCCTTGAATGGTTCAGTTTTTTTTGCAAATATGGGTTATCCGAATTGCTGTACCGCAAAAGCTCAAAGACCAGCCTGAAGGTGAGCTCATTTCTCCTGGTTTTCGAGTTTTTCCGCTACAACAATTGGAACCGGAGATATTCTTG
>JABSMS010051250.1:0-22590 GCA_018902275.1 Aleiodes sp. PSUC_FEM 10030003
AAGAGTACCCTTCGGAAATGTTCGGGTCCTATGCTTTAACATGTGAATTTTATCTTCGGGTCGACTTCGGAAGGGCACTCTTTGGCTAGTTCTACAATAGTTATTGTTTAGAGTTTGAAAGGCTGGAATTTTCTTTGTATTCTTGGTAAATGTCGGCGTTCGAGAGAAAAAGTGGGCGAGGGGGAGGGGTGACGAAATTTCCTACGTATATTGATTACATACTAATAGAAAAATGAAAATAGAAGGGAAAACTAATGAGTGAGCACATGAATGAATATTGTGTATGTGTATGTGTGTGTGTGTCAATGCTATTGAGTAGAGAGGGGGGGGGGGGAAGATATGATTATAATAACAAATTTTGAAGTAAATACAGGAATTAAAAAAGAAAATTGAGAGAACGGGTATAAATAGAAAAATGTAGAGAGAATAAAAATGGAGAAAGAAATACTGACTATTTGTTTGACGGGGCTTAGGAAAAAAATTTCCACGAAAAGTTTTCCGGAAATTTATTTTCGGACAAAATTTCTCCGGAAAGAAAAATTAGTGAGAATTTTTTCTTCACAAAAAATTTCTCCACCAAAAAATCCTAAGGAGACTCTGGGTTGAGAAGAAGTTTCTGAATGAATTTTTCGCCAGAATAAATGCCCTTACAAAATAAATCGCTAATTTTTTTGTCACCATTCTCTAGCACAAAAATTGTAAAAAAAATTTATCATGAAATTTTTTTATCTGCTGAATATTCATCAAGTAAATAAATATAACTTTTTGGTTTAAAAACTAAAGAGCAATAATATTCCATTAAATGATTCATCTCCAAATTCAAAATACTTTCGTAGTTTGTATTGGAATAAATAATTTTGTTTAAAAAATTTCTTGCAAAATACCTAAAAAACATCGCAAATATCTTAACATTCTAATAAAAATGAACTAATATAATATTGAATCGTTCAAATTGTAAAAAAATGATAATACGATTAATTATCACGAATACGAACATTAAAAATCGTTATAAGATTTTAATCAAATTGAAACATAAAACAGAAATTTGAAAAACACCAGAATGACTGTCAAGTTTATATATGTACAGAAATCAAAATAATATTTCAGGTGAATTCAAGATTGAAAATGAAATTCCAAACTTAATGAGATGAATTGTTATGAATATGTATCTAAAAAAAAAAAATTACATGTAATTGGTACAATGCAAATCAAAACTGAAGAAAAAATTTTATAAAAACAATTTGCAAAAGAAAGTTATGAAAATGAAAAACTTCACAAAATATTTCAGCAGGAAGAAACAATAAACAAAAAAAACAACCGATAAATTGTCATTGGAGAAAAAACTGAGGATCCCGTTTAACGAATTAAAAAGACTGGCATCGATACTTTTTTCACCCATTTACCTGATGGATCAGTTGTGTTCGGGCTAATCAAGTTGTCTATGCGCTCGACCCTCAATTGATTGCTTATCGCTCCGAAAACTCGAAAAATGTGAAACTGATACAGAAGCCAACTTCAATGGAAAATCAATCAATAACAAGAAATAGGAAAAAAAGACTGAAGTATTTTTGTGGTCGAAAGCCAAACGATTCTTTGGCGATCGATAGAAAATCCATCAAGTTTTCGTGTTTCCAAAGTGACCAGCAATCGAGTGAGTGTTCAGCGCATGTACAACTTGATTAGACCGTCAATTAGCTGCCGAAACGCGATCATGAGGTCCGTCAGGGTTGGTCATGTCCATGAAAACGGCTCTAAATTACAGTTATTATCATTTATTCGATTCGCCATTATTGGTTTTTCCGTAGAAATGAGGAATAAAACAAAAAAATGGGAAAATAAAAGAACGAATTTATAGTTCAACAAGTGTTTTTTCTTGGAACAAAGAGATTGCATACAAGCAGTAGAACAAAACCATTAGAATGAACAAGAATGGGGAAGAAATTACAAAAAATGGAATGATTAAGTGATTAAAATGATAAATAAAAATTTAATGGAATAGAAATGATAATAAAAAAATCTTGAAAAACGATATATAAACAGATGTCACGCCTTTGATTATCGAGACATAGTTTGTAGCAACGAACTCGTATGATTATATTCTGTATTTGAAGGGAAATTTTCTTTTTAGTGAGACTGGAATATTATTTTGAAATTGGTGAATTTCTCAAAGTTTGCCTGAGCGTAAAATCGGGTTTAACACGCATGCCTCCGTAAACATAAAGTTGCATACATCCTAAATCATTTTGAATAATGTGAATTGCATCTTTCTCAGAAAGACATCATCACTCAGTTATTGAAGTAAAAGGGAATGGAATAAATCGATGAATAATGAATATATCTGATTGTTTAGTCTCATCATTTAATGAAAAAAGAACAATTTTATATCCTTCATTTTGGTTACCTGAAAATGGCCAAATGTATGTATGTATGAATGAGTCTTAAAAAAAAGGCTAGTGAGTGTTAGATGAAGAGGAGTAAGAAGGCGAATAAACAATAAGAGGGCTGTGCGCTTTACCCGAGATGGAAATTTAAAAATATAAAAATTAATAAGTTAAATAAAAATGGAAGAAAAACTTAGTGCGGCCGAAAAAACGTATCATGAAAATCTTGTCGCCAGAATGAAAATGAATATAAAAATGATTGTATCCTCTGCCAACCCGTCGAAAGAACTAGCGACCAGGGACTTTTATTCCCAACCAGAAACGCAATAAAAAAGAAAAACGAAACAAAATAATGAATTATACAAAGGAGAAAACCCTTGATTTCTAATGGCAAACACAGATAATACTACACACACTATCTCCAACAGATAAAAGAATAAAAAATTGTCTTTGCGATTCATGATAGTTTCGAGGAAGTGCAGCAAAGTATGATGCCGTATCACAGGACGGGAATTCAAAAAACTCAGTAAGAATAAAACCAAGATAATTGAATGAAAATAAAGTTAAATAATTAAAGTAAGGAAAACTCCATGAGTGAATGATAACGACACGTTCGTTCGTTATCATCGTTGCAATTATTACAATTACAATTGTTGAAGCTACGAATCAACTTTTGCGAAGTATTAATTTTTAAAAATGAGAAGAAATCAACCAAAACGGTTTAAATAAACAATATTTATTGATACGATAGGGTGAAAACGCATGTGACGCGCGGATAATATAATTAATTTTTAAAAAAATGACAAACAAATAGAATAATGATGTTCAACTACTTCATTATTATCACAATTGAGTGGAGAATGAGAATAACAATTCCAAATGAGGAAAAAAATGGAGAAAAATTGAGAAATCTAATCATGCGAGACCGAAAAGCGAAAAAAACGATTACAGCTGTATAACCATTTGTAAGAATCAACGGGATATATGAGTATATTATTGAAAAAAATGGAAAAAAGACAAAAAAATCGTTAGTTCCGTTTTTGAATGTTGATGAGGAATTTAAAAAGAACATGAAAATATTCATTTGTAATTGTTTAAATCTAATGAGAAATGTAATGTAAAACCTAGACGAGTCCAAAACTCACTGTATAGGCACTAAAAATATATCATTTGTTGACATGAAAATTTACTGCGTTCATTCATGATTATTTACCATTCCATTCATTCCCAAAAAATTATTCTCATTTTGTGCATCCATATTTCGTTTTGCAAAAATATACACTCTCACTCCAACGGTAAGTAAGTTTATGCTTTCTCAAGAAATTTAGTTACAATCATTCTGTAAAAAAATTAATAGTTTTGGAATTGAGCGGAGTGATTATTATTCAACTCCTTCACTCACCCATTATACAGCAAAGAACGCTGAGCAAAGGAATTATCAACAGGAAACAATCGAATATATTATTATGATGGCGTCGAGACGGTGATACTGCTCTGTTAATACCTACCACTTCGGTAATTTTGACTCTAAGCTCACAACTTCATCATTTTTATACAGATCCCTCCAATCTGATGATATCAAATGTCCATTACTTCCATACATAGGCTAATCATTAATCCGGAAAATTAACTTCAACATAACTTAGTTATCAATGCTCGACTGAGTTTGGGAAAAATATTGGCTTACAACTGTTGATGTATTTGACCATCACAAGAATTTTTCATTCTCTGCCAGTCATAAATTCAGTTGTAATCGTCATTCTCCGCTCGAAATTCTGTGACGACATGTGACCGTCACAAGGCGTTCATTTTTTTGTCCTTTGATGTCAATCGAAAAATCACCGTCATTACCCATCTCTAAATGTGCATATAGGATTTCGTGATGCAAATACACAAAAGTTATACGTAACTGACTGATCATGAATTACTGATATTTGTCGTCAGAAATAAAGAGACCGATTGTTGCAACATAAAAATGACCGAAAAAATGACGAAGACTCGAAATTACCGTCAGTTTTCATGTATATAAACGAGCTTATGTCATAAATTTCAACTACTGACCATGTGGAAAAATTACCTTCAGTTACCAGCAAAAATTGGGGGTCGGGTCAGAAATGATCACAAAACGGTAAATTTACTACTGACCTGATCGAGCGAAAAAATTATCGGAATTCTCAATCTCTAATAGGATCGTGGCTCATAGCGACCACTACAAGCCGCAAAAATAGTTTCAAAAAAAATTCTACTTCCCTCAGTTTTCGAGATAATGTAAAGAAATTAATTGATTTCACTTCTTCACTACTGAATTAATCCTTGGAAATTAGTTCACCAATACTTTTTCAGTCATCCGAAGAGCCCTGTATCCAATAATAATTTGCTTAATTGAGAAAAAAGAATGGACCAGAAAAGAATAGCAACTAGTTACAATTCGTTTGTAATTTTCAATATTTTTATTCTATTCTCACAATACAGCGCTCGAATTTTATTCACTAACAATCTAGCGCTTGTATGAAGGATTCGCATTTTCATTCGTAATCCTATGCATAACTCTTCACGTATAAAACTGTCTCCCACGTTTAAAAAAAATCGCATGAGAATATATCACTTCCATCTTTTCGCAATTAGAATCACTTCACTTAACTGGTTTTTTTTAATTATAAGTTTTTTTGCTTTTTCATTGATTCATATAAACTATCTCATTACCGCAAGCTAATATATATTTGTCAGATACTTGCATAGCAATTCTAAATATTTTTTTTCCTTAGATTTAATCTATACATTTTCATCTTAACTTTAATTGTAATTCTTACGTTCTCTCATACATGTTTCTCATTATCTTATCTCCTCATTATTTTTCAACTTCTCAATAGGTTTCCTGCTGTTATCGATAGGATAGAGTACGAGTAACATAAACTGCTTTTAATCCAATGCTTGAGAAAAATCTTTCATCGTTTTGTCAACTCCGAATTCAATCGCGGAGTGGATACGCGGAAGAAAAAAAATTTAAAAATTAGAAGGAAGTCTTTAAAAAAGAGAAGGAACGCGGATTCACGATTTCTGTGCCTTCTGAATGATGGAATAGAATTCTGTGCACTCAATTTATCAGGAGAGTAACCGTAGAAATTAGTAAGAACGCACCAAGAAGTAGGGTAGAGGATATGCACCAGTGAATAAACCATCAAGAATCTGCACCAGTGAATGAACCAGTAAGAAACTGCATCCGTGAACGATCTTCCATATTAAAATTGATGAACATAGATTGACTTCATATTGATTAGTTTATTCATGGGTGCAATTCATTCATTGGTGCATTCACCACCACTTTCTCGAATGTCCCCTCCACTTTTCTGCTTACCCTATGTTATGCACTACGGTTTGGATACTGCACACTAATTTTGTAAGGGATTTTCTTTCCGTGCAAAATAGAATGAGAAAATTATGGGCAGTTAATTTGCAAAATATCTCGGAAACCATAGGGCTTTGAATCATTTGTCAAGAAACCTTTTCTTTTGGGCCGAGAAATTTCGTACAAAAAAGATACGTTGTTATTTTCCTCTAAATCAACTTGCTTCAAAGATTTTAGCGAAAAACATGTAAAAGGTTTCCGAATTTTCTTTCATTCACGAATTTACTCCAATGTTCCGAGGTATCTCAGAAACTCTGGGAGTTAGAGAAAAATGTCAAGAGAGTTTTTTTTGTAGAAAATTTAACTTGCTACAAAAAGAAATATTCTAACATTTTTTTATGTGCACTCGTTCTGAAGATATTTGTGGAACCATCCAAATTTTTTTGAATTCTCGTACCACTTGACTATCGAATTATAGTTCAAAAATATCAATTCTTTTTTCCTCAGTAATTTTCCATGGCCAAACTCATTAGATTCAATAGAATATCATTGTGATACACTATTCAGAAAAATTTCGAATGTTTTGCGAATGTTAACTTTACTTATATACCTTTAATTTTTATTTCAAGAATTCACAAATAATTTATGCCTGGGAAGATTATATTATATTCTATATTATTTCAAATTCATTCTTTCGATGATTTATTCTCACGATTTTTCCCCTCCATCTAATCATTTTTTTCAAAAATGAAATTACTTGAAGCTTAAAAAAAAATATTTACAAGTATGGAAAAAAAATATTGATGTATCTTTTTTTCCGTATAACTTTACAATTAAAAAAAGAGATATTTCATAGGAAGAATAATCAAAATACTGCAGAAAATAGTTTGGATGATGGCAGGAAGCATACTGTTTTTGTAATCGATTTAGAGTCACTGTTATTGTTCATTGCACACAATTTTGGTAGATGCATAGAAAATTTTATTTCCGAACAATCTTTATCAAAAGAATACTCGATCATAGCCTAAAATTGAGAATAAGTTATTTTGGTTATCTTTCCGGTAGCTCCAATTTTCCTCTACAGAAAAGGTCGTAACAAAAATTTCAAAATCTCGATTCTTTGAGCTGCACCATAGAAACTTGGAATGGGAACAATTGGCCACTGTTCGAATGTATAATATTCTTCGCGAAAAGGCCTCTTGGCATTTACTTCTAAATATGCTAGTTTCGGAGATGTCTGGAAAAAAAACGATCAGTTTTTCTATTTTTTCCCATTACTATTGCTGGAAATAAAAATGAAATGCAAGCGATAAATTCACAGTATTCTGGTTTTGAACTCACAATGCGGAATTATAAAAGTCCAGTATCTGAGTTTTTTCACACAATTGCACTATCACAATTATTTCAGTGTACCTTTCATCATATTAGAATGCTACAGACTCGAAGCATTTTGGTTTTCTCAACTATGACTTTATCTTTTTACTTATGCACAATGAAAAATTATTGAAATTTATTAATTCAATCCATAGAAAGGATACATTAACAGGTGTATGGCAGCAGTTTTATGAGATGAACGATGAAAAAAAAATTATTCTTTTAAATACCCAGGGTGAACAAAGTACTTGAGCACTTGAGACAGAGGGCCTCCAAAAAATTCAATATTTGGAAACTATTTAAGGGGTCTACTCTGATTAGATGCACAAAAAAAAGGCTATTTTCACAAAAAATTTTGATGGGTTTAAATTATAAATATTGATAGACCTAATAAATACACTTTTAAAATACACAAAATAAAATTGTAAATTCATTTCAGTCAGTTTTTGAAGAGAAATATGGTGGGGGGGGAGGTCCAGAAAAAGATGGATGTACGCTGTTGATAAAATCTCAGTTTCAGTCTTCAATCTCAATCTCTGAATCTCGGTTTTAAATTGAATAGTTTAATAGCTATACCGTATATCATACAATTTATGAAATTTTCAGTTGAACTAATTTTTGGTGCAGAAAAACGTCTTTTTTCGGAAACTGGCCTCCATTTGGTCCTTTTTGAAGAAATCAAAAATCATATTATATGCGCTATAGCTATTAACCTACTGATTCTAAAAACATTTATTTTCAGATCATCCATTTGAGAGATTTCATCAACAGGGAAGACCCATCTTTCCTTTTGGACCTGCCCCCCCCCCGTTTTTCTCTAAAAAAATTACCAAAATAAATTTAAAAAAAGTTTTTTGTGTATTTATTTGATCTGACACTTTATATACGAATATTTATAATTTGAAGCTATCAAAAAAAATCGTGAAAATAGCCTTTTTTGCGCGTCTAATTCGGGTAGACCACTTAAAATAGGGGAAGGGTAAAATGGACACACCTTAGTTTTGATGTTTCATATTATGAAAACCGCGAGAAATCGAGAGAAATATTGAAGATAGGTTAATTTTGATAATTCCATTGGAAAGCTGAGGAAATTTTAGGTGAAAAATGTGTAAAAAATTTTTTTTTTCATTTTTTTACAAAATTCGAGTTTTCTGGTCAAGATTTGAAGCGGTCCCCCTTTCCAAAATGAAAAAAAAACACTTTTTTGGGAATATCTCCGGTTCTATTCGCCGTAGCGCAAAAATTCCAAAAACAGCTAAAAGGTGAGCTTATTTGCCATCGATTTATATGGTTATAAAGGAGAAATTACCGATTTTTCAGGTAGATATAGACCAACAACTGATTTTCAGAAATTGGCCTATAAATAATTAAGAAATTGATTAAAAAAAAAATTGAACTAGGTGAATCGATGGGAAATGAGCTCACCTTTCAGTTGGTTTTTGAGTTTTTGCGCCACGACTAATAGAACCGGAGATATTCCCAAAAACGTGATTTTTTTTCAATTCTCGAAAGGGGGACCCCTTAAAATCTTGACGAAAAGCTCGAATTTTCAAAGAAATAAAAAGAATTAATTTCGACACATGTATTTTTACTAAAATTTCCTCAGCTTTCCAATAGAATCATCAAAAAATCTCTATCTTGAACCGTTGAATGCGAATGTCCATTTTACCCCACCTTCCACTAATACATTTCGTTACGAAGATCGGGAAATTGGTTCAAGCCTCAGCGAGGAGTGTAGAACAATTTTCCTGTCCAAGTCACGAACCACATTTTTTTTTGTATACTACGAATTGTCCAAATTAACTCAGAATTTTTTCTTTTCTATCATTAATAAATCTTCGATTTTCAATCAATTAATCCAAATCACATTCTCTTAGTGACGAGTGAATAAGAAAAGGCTTCTACTATTTAATACACATTTACATGATTTTTTTATATTGGGCCCTCCACCAGCTAACCAGGTACTCTCATTATAGTAGTATCTCAGTTATAGAGTAGTAGAGTAAGATACTTGGAAGAAATTGCGTGCAGTTTATTCCTCGATTTGGGAGAATTTATCACGAAACCTTCCTCGTAGGCCTGATAATTTTGTACAAAAAAGATCTCTTGAGAAATTATCTTGAACGGACTCAGTCCAGAGATAATCACGAAACAATTTCTACAAAGAATGGAATCATCTTTCTTTGTCAATCCATTGCTGGACTTATTGTGACGAAAAATAAAGGAAAAAAATCAGTTCGCCAATTTGAATAATTTTAGAGAAAAATTCGGTAGTGGTGCTCGTTTGAATAATCTCGATAATTCCAGATTGAAAAATGTTTGTTCTTACAAAAATTTCCGTATCGCTCATGGATCCTGAGATGTTAAAGAAGAAAACAAAATTAGTTAATTTGGTAGTGAAGTGGTAGAGAAAGATGAGCCCATGAATTTCTCATCCAATTCTTTCGCGATCATCGTAAAGACGAGTGCATTTATGAGAAATTATCCAGAAACCTTTTCTGTAGCAACTTTAGTAGATTCCAAAGAAATTATCTTGATAAATTTTCATTATTTTCGAGATATTACTGAAATGAACAAAAAGTAATTCTTTGATATATCTTCACCACGTCATTATTGAATTTCATTATCCCAAACTGTTATTAAATACCCCAAATCATAATTGAAGTGGGAAAATTTTTGTGAGAACCGTTTTAGTAAAGGAAAATTGTAGTCACGAAAACTTTTTCACAATATGGTTATGAACTTTTATAACAATAATTTCGTTATTTTCCTCAATTTCCAAGATATTTGTTCGAAAATCAGTAACGAAGTGATAAAAAGAATAGAAAAATTTTCTTGCATGTTCTTCTGCCAATATTTCCAAGGCGAATAAGCTTAAAAGAAAATATCAAGGCATCTTTCTTATAGAGACTTCCGTGAACAAGCACGTTCTGTTGATGTATTCACGTAAACCTCATTGCTTCCGACATATTCCCACAATGAACCGAAAACAATTCATCTAATTCCACCAGTTCACTACCAAAATGATAGAGGCTCATCTCGTCTCACCTCTCCGTCACTAAATCAAATCCATAAAAACATAATAAACAACGCATCCACCTAAAACTATCCACGTTTCCAATGCTCCATAGTCGATGGAATGCTCCACATCTTGGAGGGTTCAATCTCCATATTTCACTAAATACAGAACGCCAAATGACTTTTCTCCAAAAAAAAATTTTAAAAAGTAAATTCATTCACGTTTCTGCTTTCTCTTTCCACGACTTGATGTTTTAGCAGTGCTAACATTATTAACCAACAATCTACTTGTGATTCTCATTTCATCAATGCCTACTAAAACATTACCACTTTCATGTACACGCTTTGATCTTCGTGTTCTGCATGAAATACTTTCCATGCCATCAAATTCAGCTTGCAATCTTCGTGCCAATTCAAAGTCTTCTTTCTCTTGTAACAAGAGTCTCTCCATTTTTTCCTGCTCTTCAATAGCTGATCTATCCAGATTATTATCAATTCTATCATCAATCCTATCAACAGAATTGGACATTTCTCTGCTTCTTGTTCTTGTGGATTTTCTCGCTACTTTTCCCCTCTTTGTTTCATTATCTTCCATTTTGGAATCAATTATTTCAGTTTCACTGTTAAATTTAACTCTCAGACCTTTTGATTTTGTTGATTCCTTCGATGATGATTTTCTCTTCAACTTTTTAGATTCCGTTTCTTGTTTCGGAGTATTACAGCTTCTTGGTTTTTTTAAAATTTCCGTTCTGTCAATTTCATCAACTTTCTTACCAACTTTCCTTCGTTTTATTCTCTCTGCTATGTTCTCAATGGCTGTATTATCATTATTATCATCATCATCATCATCATCAACTTTCAACGTTGTTGAATTATTAAAAATTGGTGAATAATTTTCATCCTCACTCAACTCATTTTTATCATTTTGAATTTTGTACTTTTTACCTTTTTCCATCGAACCATTGTTCATCTGTGTTTTGAATATTATTTTACGGGATTTATCATCAGTCTCATCGTCTAGGACCAACTTTTTACAAACTTTAGTGCCGTTCATTATCCGATTAATGCCCTTAGTGTAATTTTTATTATTATCAAATGATAAATCATGAGCCAAATCAATTTTACGAACTGTCTCTGGTTTTGTTAATTTTGATGGCTGATAGGATTGTGCAAGTGTACACGGATCTCTCCAGTCTGATTTGAATGATGATACTGGATTTTGTTGAATTTTACCTAAAATCAAAAATATTTTTTTTTTCATTCCATAATTTGACATTCAATTCGAGATTAAAATGGAATTTCAACAATGTTTTTGGGATTGAGAAACATCGTGAAAAGTTATAATTGCAATTCATTGGAGAGTACTTTGGAAATCAATCATACGCTTGTAATGAGGGTGAATGCACTAGTCAAAAAAATAAAGGGAATAGAAAATTTTTCAATTTTTTCACCGATTTTTGGAAGGCGAATCTCTATCAATTAATATTTAAGGAACAATAATAGCGTTCCTTTAATTTTTGTTACATCTTAGACTGTTCGGGTAAAAAACGGCTGAACCCATTGACTAGAAAATTTCCAGGGTGGTTGAGCATACATTGAGCTAAAAAAAAATCATAAATAAACCCTCTTTTTCTCACACTTTTTGTGCTGAGCATTGCTCATTTCTTTTGAGCACTGAAATGGATTTTACTTTTAATGATTCGTATCGTCGCCGTAGAATCAAAAGGTTGTAAGTTAGTATTATTATGAAATAATTAGTGTGGCAATTACGCCCTTTTGACTCCAGGGCGACGATATATTCATGTATTCATTTTACCTCTAAATGCACTCCATGAGCATCCAACTATTCTCTTGACGTGACTGGGTGACGGGGCCTTTGGTACCGCATTCGGTAAACGTTTGGTAATTGGAACCACTCGAATCAACTTTGGATCCATTTGTCTTCCATCTAAATCATACATCAAAAAATTAGGAACAATCTTAAACAAACTCTTCGCTATCACAGAAAATTATTGGCAAAACGAGCTAAATTGATTTTAGTTGGATTCACTTTTGTTGGAGAATCTCGAAATCTAAAAGAGATACGGAATTTTTCATCGGAAGCTTTTATGAAAATTTTTATATTCTCTGACCGACCAGTCGACTGAACTGATCGAGTGGACACTTCAGACGACATCCACTTGGTTACTTATCGTTCAGAGCACTTGAAAAAACTGAAATTGATACAGAAGTCAACTTGAAGAGAAAGCCAATCAATAAAAAATGAAAAAAAAAAAAAAGAAAGTATTTTTGTGGACGAAAGCCAATCGATCCTCCGTCGATCGATGAAGAATCGATCAAGTTTTCGTGTTTCCAAAACAACCAGCAATCGACTCGATGTCGAGAACGTGGATAATTTTCTTCGAGCTCACCGATTTCACCGTTATTGACAAAGGAAATTGCAGAAAACCCACGAGTGCAGTGATAAAATAGGATAACCTCAAGAATCGCTTTTAGTTAGCTTCTAAAATATCTCTGGAACAATATGATTGCGGAGAATTTATCAAGTGACCTTTTCTGTAATACCAAATTTTCCAGATAAAAGTCTTTCATAAACTCCCATTAGGCCCTCTCAATTCAGAGATATTTCCAAAACCATCTAGAGAACATTCTCCGACGTGTTATTGTAACACAATAAATTAATATATAAATAAACAATTGAACTATCAAAATCACCTTGAGTTACTCTGAGTGGTGTTCTTGGCACAGCCTTGATTGGTTTAAAATGGTGTATTTCCTGATTTATACTGTCATGGCTACCAGCGCTCTCAGCACTACCAATACGTTTACTATCATTGTTAATTGTTGTAATGCAAATTTCAATTCCAAGATTTTTTTTATTACTCGATAATACATCACTCGGTACCCGCAATTCTTCTTCACTTCGTGTACCATATATCTTTGAATTCGAACAGCTTGGCTCGGAATAATTTGAATTAATTTTTTGTTTCAACATCATCGACTGTTGCGTTAGTGTAACAACACTGTGAATAGGTAATTGTCCCTGACAACATCCTTTTTTATTAATTAAAATTTTACCAGCAGTGAAAATCTCAGTCTGTTTATTATCTTCAATATCATTTACCGTGATGTTATTCGTTCTTTCATTGATTGTGCAACTATTATTTTTACCAATTATAATTTTATTATTGAGTGGTAATATCTCAACTTCATCGCTTGGCATGTTCATGCTCATAGAATTATTGTAAAATTTTACATGTTTTTCTTTATTCAATAATTGTTTTGCAGCTAGTGATTTTGCTAGCAATTGATCTTGTGCATATTGTGTACATTTTTTTTCCTCCTCCTTGTGCAATTTACGTATTAGTGCTTCATTAGCCATTATTTCAGACTCACGCTGCCTTCTCAACTCTTCTTCTGCAATTTGTAATTGCATTTCATATTCACGACGTATTTCACCAGGTGCACTGATAATTTTCGGTGGATAAACTGAAACAGATGATTTTATTTTCAATTTTTTTCTCTTTTAAGCTAAAAATTTTTGAATTCAATTGTAAGGAGGTAAAACAAGATAAGTAGATTCACTTTTTTGATCATTTTCTCTCAAACATTACGGGAAATTCAAGAGAAAGAAATTACTGTAGAGACATTTTTAGATCTCCCATTGTTATGACGCAAAAAAGATCATAACAAACGGTTCTCTATCTAGAATTTTTCTAGATATTTAATAAATACTTGAAAAAGTAAAATGTAATGGTAAAGTAGTGAAAATAATAAGGTTCACGAGAATTTATCAAAAATAGTGGTTTTTTGTGGTTCAGAAAGATTTTCTACAAAAAAGGTCTCTTGGTAGATTCTTCTGAACCCATTGAAGTCGAGGATAAATCTCAAAAAAATCATCAGAAATTTATCGACTTATCTTGCCCCATTTCTTCATTACATTTAACTTATTTCTTATATTGTTATAAATATCTAAGGATCTATGAAAGATATGCAAATTTGGCGGAGAACTTGTTTTGTTGAAGGAAATTAGTCCTACCAAAAAAAATATCCTTCATCCATGTCTCGTCTTCACGAGATAATCTACTTCATCCCTTTCCTACGAGATCATTTTTTCATAAGAATTCTAAATTTCGGCATTTCATCATTTAGCAAAAATGGCAATAACGCTCTTTTGATTCTATGGTGATGATATAATTATCTTGTAAGTATCCCAGAAACAGTAAGGTTTACGAAAATTCATCAAGAGACCTTTCTTTACCCAACAAAATTCTTTAAAAAAAGTTCGCTTTTTCCCAAAACTTACATTCAGACATTTGTATAAATAACAAAAATTCGAGATTTATCTCCTTTCACGACTCCACTGCTGGATTTATTGCAAACAAAGTTCGTAGACGATGGTAACAATAAACAAACACGAATAATGATTCGCGAACAATGAATATGAAAAACTTAAACGTTGAAAGAAGCTTCATTTTCGTTTCTCGCAGCAGGTAAAACCAATGTAATTGTTCCTCAAAATTTTATATTATGATTGAAGGTTGAATTTGGCCAAATAAATAATAGATGAGCCAATCAATTAATTTTGAAAATTCTGCATGATTTAACTTGAACATATAACCGAAATAAGAAAAAATACTCTATTTTTTTGCATCAATTCTTCATGCAAATGTTTATTCATGAAAATGCGAGTGAAAGATTTACATTCATTCATCATTGTTAATTCAATAATATTGTTTAGATAATTATCCGAAGGTATCAACACAAACATTGAAATGTAGAATACAAAGGGGAGAATGCATTCTCTTTCGAGGCTACTACAATGTAATTGAGTTGATTGTACCACTCAATTTATCAAAAGGATCTAACAAAAGTAATAATAACAATTACGTTGTAGTATTCCATCAAATAATCGCTTTGTATACATATACACGACCAATATGAAAGAGAAAGAACGATTTTTTCGGTTTGAGGTTATGTACATGTTGTTTATTTTGTAAAGTAGAAAATAACTTACCAGTGTCAGTTGTAATTTCGTTTTCATTATCATTATGTTTACCCTCAATTTCTCTTGGAAATCTTGTTTTAATTAATTCCCATAATTCACTATTAACTAGTGTCTCTGATTTCGTTGCACTTCTCAACCAAGAACCAACTCTAATTCTACAAAGTGGACAACTGAGGCTATTGTGTTCAAATGTACCTTTTAAACATCTCAAACATAGGTTGTGAGTGCATGGTAATGTAACTGGTTCAATCAGTATTCCACGACACACGGGACATATCACATCACGTAAATTCATCTCCGTTGATGCTTGAGATAGCAAGATATCAAACAATTTTGACGTTCGTTTCAAATACGTCGCCATCTTTCTGCATAGCTCCTTACATCAGTCTCCTATGCAGTCCGCCACAGTCACTGGACTACTATATATTACCTTTTTTTTTTTTGTTAATTTTCTTTTCTGTTCCTTTTCTCACAGCCTCTATAATTTTACTCTTCTCAATTATATGGAATACGGTGGAAATGAAATATAGAATGGAGGAACGAAACTGATTCAAGGAATTTTAGGACTTTATCGATTGTTAGTAAAGAAGGAGTCAAGTTTACTAACAGAAGTGAAGAATCGGATGTGAGCAGTTGTAGATAACAATGTTCTCCTAGTTGAGATGACATGAAAAGGGGAGGGTTGACCATGACCAGAAACGAGTTGAGTCAGTAACGAGATGGGCACATACAGTTGTGTTACACCCAGTTGGGTAGTACAGTTACTCTGAAATTAATTCTCTGGCTCCAATAATGCATTATTTCCTGGGTGGAAATATGCACAACATATTTTGGAAAAAAAGTCATAATTTACCAAAAAATGATAAAATATGGAAAATAATTATGGCAGATTCGCTCATTGAAAAAAATGACATAAATTGAGAGAACTTGCCATTTTATGTCAAAGATATGACAGAAAATGTTTTTTTCAATAATAAAATAAAAAATCAGATAATGACAGAATATGCTAAGTTTGCGTATTTGAAGAAATGACGTAGATAGAAAGTATCCTACGTCTGATATGTTTCAAGAAATCTTCTTTCGTTTGTGTAAATGCTAAAAATTCATTGACATTCTATAACATATTCTGACGTCATTAATTTCTCTATTACTTATAAAACGGTTTCATGGTTCGCGTGAATTATAATCGAGAAATCATTTCGGGAATCATAATGATTGCATAGTTGGTCTGAGAATGAGCGAGAACAGCAAATGAGATTACGAACAATGAATAGTGCGGCGTTTACCACAATTTCGAGAGAAGCGCATTTAAAATTTTTCGGTGTGAATACGATATTATATTTTCATAAAATTTTAAGCCCGATCGATGAAGCTATTCATTCGACTAACTTGAACATTTTCGAGACATCATATTTCAAGGAAATGCAAAAGAAGAAAATTCAATTCTTTGAAAATTCTGACTGCATCTCGATTTAGTTACATCCGCAATTATTCCGAACCGTTCAAAGAAGATCAATTTTTAATTTGTGTAAATGAGCATTAATTAATTAACTCGATAGCTCATTTCTAATCCAATTTTCCACTATTAGATTTTTTTACTGAAGACCAAAAAATAGAATTCTCATCAAAATGGAAATTTTGCATTATTCAATTACCAATTGACCATTAAATAAAATTGTGGGAATATAATGCTCGAAAAAAAATCAAGAACGTGAAATAATACTGATGAAACGGTTCGCTGCCTATGTTATTATGAGGCAATCGGCAACAGCAACTGCAACGTGACTGACTAATACCACGTGACTCAACGTGACCAATAGCGATACAATTCATGGCCCGTAGTCACGTTGCACTCGGCGTGGTTTACTGACACACTCTCTGCTTCCCTTGCCCATAAGCCGATCATGCCGCGTAACTCCCCATATCTTCCAATATCCCTTGCCCAAGCAGCTATATTCTAGGGAGCGCGTGGATCACTATTGAGCCGTTTGAAAGTGTGTGCATTTCATATCTACTAAGTGCATCTTCTTTTCATTTTATTTTAAATTACTTTCATACGTTTTGGCAATCTTGAAATATCTCTCTTCTTTTTCGATTAATTCTTCAATAAAATGTGGAATGAAAAAAAAATTATCAAAATGAGCCAAAAAATGTGAAGTGCAAGTGCTCAGTAAAAACTCAGTTGCAATTGATGCGTGTGTGTATGGATATAAAATAAAAATTATTGACAGAATGGTTAAAATAATGAGCGCAGCTCTCAAGGTTTGTGAAGAACAATTAACATTTACTGATTCCAAAACCGAAAAAAATCATTTCCTCTCGTAATTTCTGAACAATACCTTCAAGGTAATTCTCTATGTATCATAGATGATCTTGATTTTCTGTTTCACTTGGCATTGAGATTGAAAAATCACGATGAGCAACGAGGCCATAATAATTTCTGTCGTTCAATCTAATTCTTCCAATGGTTCCTTTGTTTTTCATTTTAATGCATGAGAAAAAAATGTGACATCATTATGGTCCCCAATGGTTAGCGGGCCAAGGGGTATATTGCAATTATTATAGTAGTAGAAGACCTATCGGTCGATTCGCCTAATTTGTTGGTACAAGACTAAACGTTTGTGAATTAATGTTCCAGTGTTAGTTGTTTGAAAAAATAACGACCTGGCAGTGGTGCGGTGGTTGCGTCATCATTTCCCAAATTATAGAGAATGTTTGAAAAAATAGTAAAATTAATGTGCATCTACGAAGTTATAATTTCAATATATTTCTATTTACATATGTTTAAATTAGAAAAAGAAAATTGTCACGGGATTTTATTGGTTTGAAGTACGCGCCATCCGCTGTCAAGTTATTTTAAGCAGAGCTATTTGGAAATAACGATTTTTCAACGAACGCATTTTCCTCAGAAACTATTTGGCCAATTCGGCTTCGCCTTCGCTAAGAATTGGAGGCATACAGAATCAAATAACTGACATATTTCCAGATAGATACATGCATAAATACACACGCAGATTTTTTTTTTGGGGGTTTTGTTTTTCGAACTTTCTGGACTATTGTTGGTTGCATGATAATGCAATCTTAAAATTTTGAAACGTTCATAGCTTTAAGTCGGCAATAAAAAAAACGGAACTTCTCTTTGAAAATCATAATTTCACTTATCACATCCCCAATTCACTGCTCCTTCAACCTATTCCCCTCAAACTTTTTCTCATTAGAGAAGACTGGGGCAAGATTGACATAGCAAATACATGTATTTTCGATGTCTATCTTGCCCCAGTCTCCCCTATCTGAAGTAAGTACCATTTTATTGGGATTTGAATTCTTCAAGGAAAATAGTGAATAAAATGTGGACATAAACTGAATCAACAAAAAATTTATCAATAATCCCATGGCTGAATGGCAGTCACCAAAAGATGGCAGATCGTCGACGTATCAACAGGAACCAGAGAATGCCCAATACAAGTAGACATCAATCTGGTTCTAAGCACACTGTACACTGGTTCAGAAAAGGCTTACGTTTACACGATAATCCTTCACTGAGACAGAGCCTTAATGGTGCTTGTACATTCAGATGTGTTTTTGTAATTGATCCATGGTCAGCTGGTAGCAAAACAGTTGGAATCAATAAGTGGAGGTGATGTTACTAAAATTCTTATGAAATGTGGGAGCTGACTCCTTTGAATGAGGAGGAAGTATTAATTCTAGGAAATTTCATAATCTCAATGTCTCAATGATGTTTAATAATATATTTAAACAGGTTTCTACTCCAGTGCTTGGAAGATTTAGATGCCTCACTCAGAAGACTCAATTCTCGTCTCTTTGTTGTAAGAGGACAGCCAGCGGATGCCTTACCAAAGCTATTCCGAGAATGGGGAACAACTAATTTGACCTTTGAGGAGGATCCAGAGCCTTTTGGTAGGGCTCGTGATAATAATATATCTACTTTGTGCGCCGAACTTGGAATTTCAGTTGTACAAATCGCTTCACATACACTGTACAAATTGGATGAGTGAGTTTTCTTCATCTTTTTTTTTCTATTTTTGAATTTTTATATTTTGTTCCCGACGAGTCTTTTTTCTCACATTTTCGGAGAATTTTTTCTTTGATTAAAGTTTTATCCAATATTCTCAACTCAAGTCAGAGTAGTCACATGCGAGAACTTGTCTGTACATTCTAGTCTACAATTAACTGAGCCTTTTTTAACAAATGATTCAATTCCTCCAATTTCATCCATATTCCAGAATACTCGAGAAGAATGATGGAAAAGCACCTTTGACTTATCATCAATTCCAAAATATCATAGCTGGAATGGACCCACCTTGTGCACCAGTTCCAACAGTAACTGCTGACTGTATTGGTAATGCTTATACGCCATTGAAGGAGGACCACGATGATGTTTACGGGGTGCCTACCCTTGAGGAGCTTGGTAAGTAGTGCACCTGATAACAGGAACGAACTCCAGTTCCCATTCAGCATTTCGCCGATTCGATTCAAAGAATGCTTCTCAATAGATTTCATAATAATAAGGGAGGTCTAACTTGTAGTATGATTTCGCATCATAGGCGTCTAATAAAATTATGGAAAATATAAAGACAGAGTCTCTCACCGCAAGAACTAATCGACCAAGATGAGGATCAGCCAAAACCACGAACACTTCCAACGAGGATACTGAATAGCAACCACAGAATTCAAGCGACGTCTCCACCCATAACTTGAATCAACTAAAAATAGGCCACTTAAATTATCAGTCTCTGCTCGGGCACTTTACAGATAATATAAACATAATCGACATATACAATTTCGATGGATTCGCGAAGTCCGAAACTTTTTCAAAACCTTCTATTCAAGGTATTCAAATTGCAATTTCAAATTGTAAACTTCTTAGGAATTATCGAGTGGACGATAGATGTGGTGGAGTAGGCACTTATATCAAAAATTATTTCAAAGTAAAAATTATTGAATCGTTTCCCAACGAATATTCAGGAAACTCACGAACATCGAAACTAAAATATCCAATAGATGCTTGAAATTCTTTATCAAAATTAATAGCACCCTATAACAATGTAAGCATCTTGGGTGATCTGAATATCGGCTTTAACATAGATGACTCCGTCGACAGCCTAAGGGAATTATAAAATTAGCTATCCTTCACTTTCACAATTACTCTATTAAAAAATGTATTCATCCAAAAATTTGGACAGATGCACTTATTAAATCGATTCCAAAAACAAAACATTCAGCAGAATGTAAAGATTACTGTCCAGTCGTGCTAACCTGTTCCTCATTCAAAGCTTTTGAAGAATAGTAATTTGAAGAATAATAACTCATTGTGTTAGATCAATCGCTTTGAATACAAATTGAATTCGACCTTTTAACATATCTGCAGGTTTCGATGTAGAGGGTCTACAGCTACCAGTATGGGTAGGCGGTGAAAGTGAGGCGTTGGTGCGCCTCGAACGTCATTTGCAACGAAAAGCCTGGGTAGCAAGCTTCGGACGTCCTAAGATGACACCACAGTCACTCCTGCCAAGTCAAACAAGCCTCTCGCCTTATCTTCGCTTTGGCTGTCTAAGTACACGACTGTTCTACTATCAGCTCAGAGATCTCTACAAAAAGGTCTGACTTTAATCATTCTTACTACTGTTGAATCACAATTTGAACACAGATTGATAGTGACGTGATTACATTCAGCCGGATTGAAACAATCATTTATGTGAACTCCAATTGATTTTAGTAAGAAAGTTGTCGGAGAAGATAAGTCAAACAATTTCTAATTTATTCTTCCAGTGATATCTTCGAAAATAGAAGGCGTAACGAAAATTTGGAAAAAGCCTTTTTTTACAGGGAATTTCAAGGAGTACCAAAAAGATTTGCTCACAAATTTGTCTGAGCATCGGTGTTTGTGATTTTTGGACTCATACTTTTCTACCTCATTTAAAGGAAAATTCTGATTAAATTTCAAGAAATTATTTTTTAAAGACCAGAGGTAGATTGTTCATCGGTCGGAATTCTTCACCTTTTATTGCATTTTTCATTTTTTGAATCGGTATAATTAGGATTTCTCTCCCCGTTCATTTCTGAAAATTATTGTTATTTTCATAAACAAGAATTCACTTCACGTCCCAAGGAATGAATTTTCAATAGTTCGTTCGGGAATCTTTGGCAAAAATCTCCGACAGTAATTATTACTACTGACTTCATCTCATTTAATGGATATTTCTCGTTTCTTAATCTTTGTATTTGAAAAATTCTATGTCTTGTAGAGAAGGAAAAATTATTTGTTTCAATTAATCTCGTGAGACTTTCATACCCAGTCTCGTTGGTATAGCCAGTTGACGAAAATGAGCCAAAAGAATGGTTGTTGATTCTTTCGGGAAGATCTTTGAAACTATCATGTTTACGGAAAAATGAACCGTCAGGTTTTACAGTGGCAAATATTATGAAGAGCAAAAGAGGTGTCTTCTTAAATTTTTGTGGATTTGATTGTTCGATGAGAAGTGTGATTGAAAAAAAATCGAGATCGGAATATTAATTATTTTATTGTATTTTGAATATTCAAGATAAAAAAAGCAATGCCACCACTGTCATTACACGGTCAACTATTGTGGCGTGAATTTTTCTACTGTGCAGCAACTAAAAATCCAAATTTCGATAGAATGCAGGGAAATCCAATCTGTCTACAAATTCCTTGGGACGAAAACTCCGAGGCCCTTGCCAAATGGGCGAATGTGAGTGAAATTTTTGTGATAAATATAAATATTATAACGTAATTGTTAACCTATAAAAAAAATAATTTTCGAGCAGACAGAGTGCGGGTATCTCTCTATAATCCGTCACGAACTCTCCACTTCAATGTGATTCCAAATTCCAATGTGAGCGCAAGTCCTTTTCTCCTGACACTGATAAGGACAAAGAGATAAATAATAAAACGAAAGGTTCAATAAGAAAAATTAATAACAAAAAAAAAATGTACGAGATTTTCACTACACTAGTCATGCTCGTTTGGTCTCAAAGTAAATCCAAGCTACCTAAAATAAGCGGCTGGCACATGTGCACAAAATTGTTTTGGAGATTCGCAGAACTATTTGTGCCTGCGAATCTTCAAAACAATTTTGCGAAGCTGCACCATCAGCTTCCTTTAAGCTGCTTGTACTTACTTCAAGACCAAACGAACACGACTACTCATAAAACTTTGATCTAAGCCCGTAAGACGCTTCTTGACGTGCGGTTTTGAACAATGAGGATCACCCTGATCGCACTCTAATCAACAAACAATCAAATTAATATCTCCACTGAGTGACGCGTCCCGTATGCAACAAAATTCCCTCACTGAGATTTCGTTAATTCAGCTCAAATCAATGATTAACGGACAGGCTTGCACACTCACAAGCAAAAAGAATTCTTTAATTCGATACGGAAAGAATCTCGTTCACCGCCGTCCTGAGAATTCCGTTACAATA
>JABSMS010051361.1:0-22574 GCA_018902275.1 Aleiodes sp. PSUC_FEM 10030003
TTAAAATGAAATTTATTATTTTACAAGTACTTTGTTTAATTTAATGGCAATATTAATTTTAAAATCATACACATCCGTGATTTTTATTTAATTTAAATTCCACTAATAAACTTCCTCGTAATCAAATCGTTAACGTGTTTATTAATTAATAAATTTTAGAATCCAATACTCAAGGATGAATGAGCATTAAATTTTAATTCAAGCATTAATGAAGCAAACATCTGTATATCATTGTTTCTAATTTATCGTCAAGTCTAAAGGTAAATAATAACTGAGATAAAATCAACGAATTGTAAACGTAACTAAATTTTCGTTATTTCAATTCACTTTTATTCTGTGATTCATACAACGTACTTTACTTGTGTACATACACACTGTTGGAGCGTTTAAAATTCCCGCCGTGCTGCACGCACGAGGAGAGGTGTGAGAATTCTCGTACTTTATTAAAAAAAAAAGAAAACGTGAGGTATAGCCTTTTTCGGAGGAGAAAAGGTGTTGTGTAATTGGCAATAGCTATCGAATTTTGTAATAAATCTTGGAAGCCCGCAGGGGTTTTACATAGACGGCAATAAAATATTTTTAGAGGGGTTCCACTTGACTTTACTAACGCCTCAGATACATTGTTATCTTATCAGAAATTAGAGAATCTTGGATTTTTCTTTGTGAATTTTAATGGAGATTTTTTTAAGAGTTTGATTAATATAATTTTATCTTATTAAATCGTGTTTTTTTACATCTAAGAAGGTCGTGAGATTTTTCAAACGAAATCATGATGAATGATATGTGCGAAGCATTTTTTAATTTTTTTTTAGATAATCCAGCGAAAATTCACGCCGATGAAATTAAAGTGGGGCATTAATTTCTATATATGCGACTTTAATCATCGTTTTTGAAAACATTTAAGTAATTTTTGGAAAAATTTTGTGAGCTTTTCATTAGAAAGCCAGAAAAAATTGCCTATGGAAATCATGTAATGAAATTGGATTTTTCAATTTTCTGAAAAAAATTCATTAGTTATTCTCAAAAAATCGAAATTGTCAAACAAATCAAAAGCTTCGACCTTAAATTTCGAAGCGACATTTTTTTTCCAAAAAATGAAAAAACTCATTTTTTTACATGGTTTCATACAAAATTCCCTTATTTTTCAAATAGAAAAAATTCTAGCATCAATTATTCAACATTAACCCTCAATGTATTGAAAATACAATGAAATTAAGAGCATAATTTTTCTGATTTTTTATGACTATCCATTTTACCCCACGGTGCCCTATACAATAAATATAATCGCAATTTATTTCCTTTTCTCATCTATTCCCATGAAAAAATTTCTATCTCCATTAAATGTCAAAATATCCCAAGAAAGTCGGAATCAAACGGAAATCAACTCGTCATGTTTTACATCTTGATTACTGAATTGAATAATAATTCAATGGCAATTTTTATTTTCTCCATCTACTGAATAGAATCTCTAATCAAAATACCTCAATGAAAAAATTCCCTAACTCGATTAATTCGAGATCGAGATATTTAATGTCACGATTGAAAATCCTTTTACCTCGTAATCCAATTATTTTCTTTCACATTGTTCAATTCAAGAAATACCCCCGTTAATTAATAATTCGTCCGATCAGTTTCTCCATTTAACTTTTTCCAATACCTGTCATATTTTCATGATAAATTTGAATATTTCATTTGACAAGAGACAAAATTATCTCTGATGGCTACTGAATTTTTCAAGCCCGCCTTTTTATTCATAATTCACATTAGAAATGCAATCGCAATGAAGAAAAACAATTCGGATAATTGTATTTTTTTTAAAATAAAATACGGGGGAAAGGGATTTACGCAGGAAGTCCAGGGCCACACGCAGCTGCGACTGACACTGTGATTACATGTGCGTTGTTTGTCGACGGGATTTACAGATGCTGCACCAAAGTAAAGCGAGGCGTAAACGTACCGATAAACAATATAAAAGCCTCGTACTCTCTTGTATACACGAGTTTATTTTTTCCTGTATTATTCTTCATTTTTTTGTCGCGAGACGACACGGAAGAGCGCAGATGAGTGAGACAACAGGAAGTGTACATGTATATTTACACTGTTCCTTTGAAATATTCGTGACGTCAAACGTATTTTATTTAAGGAAAATGATAATTCTACATTATTCAAATGCTGGAAGGAGAATAGATGAAAAAATTCATTCAATCTCAGTATTCGCATGAAAATTAAATTGATTTTTTTAATTCAATTTTAAATCCGTATCATCCAATAAAATTTGCATATTACCGATAATTTTCTCATTATTTCACAATGTTCCCATACGCTTTTGTCTTTATGAATAAATACGATAGTTTCCTTCGGTTATTGATCCCATTAACCACACAGAATATATTTTTATTCCGTGGCAATGCTGTCAAAATAAATATATATCTTCTTCATAAAGAAAATAATGAAAAAAAGCCCATTCCTTGAAAATTTCTTGAGAAAAAATTATTTTTGATACTCTCAGAATTTTAACTGTCACCATTTGTTACATTCTTTTTCTTCAAACTTTTTTCCCCACTATTTTTTCTCTACTATTCCTCAAAAAAAATAAAAAAACATATTTTTTTCTTTTCTCAAACGTCGTTAAACTCAACAGCGGTAAATAGGCGGGTAGAAACATGAAGGGGCGAGAGAGACGGAGAGAAAGAGAGAGAGACTGACCGAGACGAGCAAACGTTATGTGGCCGAGCTGTTGCGGCCTCTAAAAATAAATGTGTTGTTTATTCACAAGTAAACCGGATGCCGGTGTTTGCTTTGGAGCAAATTGTTTTGTTCGGCATTGCTGAGGCACGAAGCGAGAAAACTGTGGACGAGAAGCACAACTCGTCAAGTGAGAAAACCTCATCATCATACTTTGGAATTTCATTCTTCTTTATTTTTTACCTCTTTTTTCATTTCATCTGAATCATGAACATTTGTGTTTGAGTATTTGTACCAGCTTGTCTCATTTGAAGTATTATGCTTACCCGGCACATCTTTTCTTTTTTAAGTTTAATCGAAGATTTATTTTTTCGAATATTTTTGAGAATTTTTTAAATTAATTTTTACACATGTTTTTCACTTGCAATTTCCTCAGCTTTCCAATGTAACTATCAACATAAACCTATCTTTGATATTTTATGATTATGAATTATAAACTCAAATGATTCGAATTACTTAATTCAGACTCAACTGGGGCGAAACAATTTTCCGTTTTCTAAGATCGGTCTAATTTAGTTAAGAGCCATTTGGTAAAACACTGATAGCCATTCACACTTTGCTCACAAGATTTTCCGTTCACTCTCTAGGCTGACTGAAGGGTTGGCAAGTGCCAAAAACGCTAGTAATACCCAGTATAGTTAGTTGGGACAGGGTGGGAAAACGAGAAAGCTCGCTGTTAATCTTGATTTAATCCTTGACAAGCACTTAAGCAGCTCTAACCACCTCTCTTGCCCCCTCTGTAAACTGCCATTAAATTGCTGTGACTCTACTGTAGACTGTAGGAGTAACACGCTAACCCTTTGCATGAGACTATTCTATTCTATAAAGCATTTATAAATCAACTCGTGATTAAAATAAAAAAATTCTCTGTCGTGATTAAAAACGGAGATAGTATAGTTCGAATTGATGGAGTAAATAATATTTATTGGCAAAGAGAATGAATAGAATTTTTTTTTCCAAATTGTCGCAGTTTCTGAAGAAACGAACCATTTTCGGAAATTAAATTCAAATTTTTACCGCGCATGATGAGATTGGTCAATAGGAAGTGGGCATGATAGCCAATTATTGAGATTTAATTTTCGCGGGAAAATTCTGTGGAAATCCAGTTTGTTGCACTGATTTTTTTGAAATTTACTGCAAATAATTTACAGAGTTTCGAGATTTTTCCTTATTATTGTCTTCTCATTCGCTCCATTTGTCCTATTGCGCAGATCTACTGCGCAGTAGAACTCTAACCTTACCTTTCTACGAAATTTAAAATTACGCGCTAAACATAACCTGTGAACAGGTCCACTTAAAAACCCGAAAAAGCCTTTAATAGTTCAACGAATGATTTTCAACGATGTTTTTCATAAATTTGACTAAAATCATCGAAAAATGCATTCTCCAGCACAGTCAAGGCCACCCTCCTAAAAGTCGAGATATAACTCGGAATAAAAAAAAATGAAAAAAAATAAAGAATAAATTCACCGAGGGGTTGGTTCCGCGAGAAACTTTTTATTTATGCGCCCAAGACGCAGAGCGAGGACCTCAAGTATCATATTTAATTTTTATTACATTATGCTGTATATGTGCATTGGTCTTACAACGTATTTCTTCCTTCTTCTTTATTCTTTTCTTCTTTTATATATTTTTTTTCTTCTCTTTTTACTCAGTGAAGATGACTGTAACAGAGGGGGCAGAATGTATATGTAAATATACCGTGATACATTGGACACTCGCTTATAAACACCCCATTTTTATTCCCAGTGCGTTTTCACCACCCCTTCTATATATTTTTTCCTCCTCCTCCTCCTCCCCCTCCTCGTATACACCATACTGAGAAACTTTTTTGCCCATATTCTTGAGATAGTTCGAGGGACATTATTTTAACATCCGCCCACATCATTTGGATGGAAATAAAAAAACTCTAGTTACAAAGGGTCTTAACTCCGTCGAAAAATTGAGGAAACAAGAATTGGCAGTCCCCGCGAATTTTCTCGTTTAGATTACACAAATATTATCAAACAAATTTTCATTGAATTTTGATGATATCTATGAACATCCAATGTACGAAAAATGTTTGGGAATTCTGTTTAATCATAAAAATTTCGAATAAAAAAAATCACTGCGACACGTATGACTAAGAAGCCCATTGGTATTCTATGAAAATGTCGACCGGTGTCAAATTGAATTTGGATACGGCTTATCCGTAAAAACTCCTGGCGTGTCTTTCCGCTCATTGATTGACGCTGATTCGGTGGGACTACACTATTTTTTTCTTATTCTTATCCTCAACCTTCTCACTTCATCCCTCCGCACACACAAAATCTTTTTTATTTCTTTTCAACTGAATGATATTCACGCGCGTGGTCATCGCCCAGGGGACCTCTTCAAATATTCGTAAAAATTTTGAATCTTTCCAGTGACTGGACACAACCCTCAAATTTCATCGATGAAGAAAAAAGGAACGAATAAAATAAAAGGAAAAATTTGACTATTTGCTTAAGAAATACTTCAACTCATTCGCGCGAGTTTCTTGAGAAATGTACACAGTTTGTGATAGAGTATGTCCTAAGGTTTATTTATTATTTCGCACCGTGAGTTTGAGCGTCGATAACGCGTTTCTCTTCTTGGCACTCGTGTATATGGAGCAATATATATATATGAAGAGGACATTAGCATTTTTTTGTTGTTTAAAACTGAAATATACGTTAGGGCTTTTTATTTTTTTTCTCCTTACTTTGCGGAGGGTGAGGTAGCGTCGTGAAGTGAGTACCCGGGCGCGCCAGAACGTGCCTCCCAACTGGGGAGGCTCTGATCTCCAAATAAGTGGGACCTCGCTCTCTTGAATACAAAATCCTTTGGTTGTGTGGTAAAAGAAGTCGCGATATAGTGTCACAGTGCTAGTCTACTCGGCCAAAGAGGGTCATTTCTAGAGGACATTGAATTGAAGATGAGAAGAGATTCACTCCTAATCTTTCGTTATTTACAGAGAGCTTGAGTAATGAGACGCTCGTGAAATAATTTTGTCACGAATTTGAATTTCTCCGTCCACTTATTAATTATTTTCCTAGACAAAAGCCTCACACGTAGCGACTCTTTTTTTACCGGTGTAGGGTTCAGCCGATATAGGAAATATCGCCAATAATATATCGATATATCGTCAATATTGGCACTCGATATGATGCCAATATTGACCCAATATCACATGCAAAAATGGCCAAATATTACATACCAATATTGGCACTCGGTAACGCTCAGATTCACTCAAATCCATTTGAATCTGATTATATCTGACACTCGAGATCAAATCAAACAGAGACGAGATTTCCATGAGAGTATATCTGATCAGATGTAATTAGATTTGATAAGAAACAATTAGATCTGATACCTACAAAATTAGTCTCATTGAATACTTAACACACGATTTCAAGAAGAAAGAAACCAGTGAATAATCTTGGAGGGTCGTAAAAATGAATGACACTGACCATAACCAACCGCAAGTGGTGTTTTTTCGAGTCGAATAGTCTCGAAGATCTGGCAAGCACATGTGCCTCATAAAGTTTCAAGAATTAAAAAAAAATAGTTATTATACCGAGAAAATTTCTGTCCCTGCAGCTAATGAAGCCCTCCTAAATTGTATTGGCTCGATTAAAAATAATTAAAATCGAAAAATTCATCAAATTCTCTCAATTCATCTCAGACAGGACAAATTGTTCCACAAACATGAACCAAATCGTGTAAACACATTCACATTATTATTTGTAGATCAGCCCAAGTCGAATATCTAATTGCAGTAACGAGGGTACCAACATAAGCGCCATCTGGCTCCGAGATCAGTCTCCCTCTTTAAATCCCCGAGTTTGCCATCTAAAGACAAAACTTTCTCCCCTCCCGTCTCCTCATCTACCCTCAAATACAATTCCCAAAATTTCCCGAGTGACTAAAGCCTAAACGCAGTATTCACCTTAAGGGAAAGTGAGGAAGTAGAATTTATCCAAAGCAGAAAATAGAATAGGTAAAATCTGTGAGGTACATACAATCCCTCCTCTCGTCGCTTCTAAACCGTACCAATTACAAACACTGGCGGCTTCTCCATCCACGAAAATGTTAACTAAACACTAAATACTAACGATACACATCCTCTCTCGTTCAGTATCCGTAGGTTCCTCTGTTACAAAACCCAGTAGGTACTGCAATATGTGAAACCTCATACCCACTCACCCAAAATTCACCGCTGTTTTCCCTCTCTTCTCTCTCTCTCTTTCTCCCGCACTCGCGTTTTCCCTCCCTCAAAACGGTTACGGTTCATTCAACGTATACTCTTCGCCTCGGCAAATGTTACGAATTATAGCTACTACTGCTATTGTAACCTTGTTTTCCTCATTACCGCACATGCAAATTAATGCAGGGTAAATAATCTCCAATGCGTGTTTGAGAACCATCCATTCTGATTCAATAATTCTATGTAACCAATAATTCATAACTATTTGCAATGTAAAAAAGTTGGATTTTTCCAAACAATTCGGAGTGGGGTAATTAATTTTTTTTCACAATAGCGTAATTGAATGTAGGTTTGTAATGCAAATGTAGAATTGGTAATATTCTTGTTTTATTTTTAATTTCATTGATTCGATAGTCTATTAATTCAATTAATGTTTGAGTCTACGAGACTTTATCATAATGTCTTATGAGATTTTCTAGATTATCTCTTCTTCTTCGCAAATGTTAATTGTAAACGATTAAAATTTTTCCACCGGAAATGGACGTTCCGTTTTCCAAATAATTAATTGAATGGAAATTAAAAGCCTTGGGATTGTAAGAATCGCAGCGTTCGGATTTCTCATCCCTTCCCATTTCTTTCCTGTTTTTTCAAATACTCAGCGGCATGAGGTAACCATTGAATTGCGAGATTCCGTGTTTATTGCATTTAATGGATGGCATTGGCTTTACGCATGCAACCTGGCAATACAATCCGGCAATAGTAGGAGGTTTGAGTTTATACACCTTAGGTTAAAACAGTATACAATCTGTGGTGATGGTAATGTGTGGGTTACATACAGTGGTAAAAGGCAAAACTACGAATCAAGTGTATTCACAGTTGTTTCACAGTATGAGAAACATAACTGCGGCTTTGAATACACATAAACGACATGAAAACCTCGAGAACCCCCTTCTTCGGGTACTCCTCTGGGTGCTTTCGTACCGCACCCATCCATTTCTGCTATTAAATTTGCTTAGAAAATCTTATTCACTCAAATTGAATGTTATTCTCGAGATTAGGAGTCGAGAATTTTATTAAAAAGTGCGAGACATTTTCGCGAAAAATTTGGTTTGTCATTTTTTACTCCTCCTTTTTTTATTGAACAAACTCCAGGTTTGGAAACCCATCGAAGACTAAAACCAAAGGGTTGCTGGTACAGATAAATATACAAATAACACTAAATATATATAGATGGGCCATTTCACCAAATATCGCACAAGAATCTAGTCTCAAAAAATTCGACATTGTTTTTTTTATTCTTACGACGACTTATGCATAGAAAATAAGGTTTAATGAGTCAACAAAAAATTAAAAGATATTGGAACTTGCCGAATGTTTTCCACCTTTCCCCACACCACCGATCACCGATGTTTCATAACCGAAAAATCGAAGAATAGAGAAAAAGAAAAAAAAACAAAACGACAATTGACGAAACACAGTTGCAGGAAGTGCATTTTTTGTTATTGAAGAGAGCTCTATCAATTTTAATCGTACTTCCTGCTCCAGTGAAACGCACCCCTTTCGAAAAAAGAAGCAGCGCCTTCTGGATAAAATTCATACGGTAAAGGGTGTAGAGGGGGGCGGTATGGGTTAGAAACGAATTTCGCAAGTTTGCCCGGTACAGTCTACCCCCACCTCGTTACTCCAGCGCTTTTAATGAGACTCTTTTCTACTCGTCTCGGGCTAAATGCTGTTGCCAAACCTCGTTTCGGCGATACGGATCAGCGTGCCAGACCTCTTCCCCACCTTTTTTTACATCACATCACTACCCCCTACCCCCACCCACCCATCTACCTCTTTCTCCCTCATTCACCTAACAGTATATTCGTTCTATAAAATTGCAGAAGCGGACAAGCCGTGCGCCGACTCGTCTCAGTACTTTGTGGCAAGTTCCGGCATCAAAGTTTTCATTGCAAGTTTTAAGTTTTCAAACAAACTCAGACACCAAAAAACTTTTGAATTTTTTTTTCCAAAGAATATTGAGGATAGAGATTAAGTGGAAGTAGAATAATAATTAAAGAATTTTTACCTTATGATTTGTGTTTAAAATTTTTCATTCATCTCAATTCGATAATCAATTTTTCATAAATAATAATTGCAACAAGAATGATGCAATTTTAGAGTAAACTACAATCGTATTGAATAGCTGAATTAAAAATAAATATGGCCATGTAAATTGAATTTCCAAGTTTATCTCAACTGCTAATTAATTTTTAACACATTGGCCTCGATTTAATTGCATCTGTGTGGGATTGTTGATGAACTTACAGCTATTTATTTTCGGAGTATTATTGTGTTAACAATATTAATAGGTCAAGATGATGTCAGTTTATATTGAGACTGGGTCAATCCTGCGATCCATACACACACTCAATTTTGCCGCAGTTCAACCCATTTTCTTGATAACAGAGCTTTTTTATTTTTGAACTTTTCACATATTTTAATAAATTATTCTGACGCACACTGAAGCCAGTGAACGTTAATAAACGCCTACTCTTTTAGTTTATCGACATCCGTTCAACGGGGCTATTGAATTTTTTATTTAATTAACGAGAGAATTTTTAAATTGACGGAATATAAGAATAAAAGAAACACCCGATTATTTCGGATTTAACGACCCTTAGTTTCTGATAAATTATTGTCAATCAATATGAGTTCAATATTAATTGAGTGATGGGTTAATGAATGGGTCTATTGATAATATAAATTGGAGAACACCGTTTCGAAATTAGCGGATATTGAGTGTATTGTCGTGTATCGAATTTATTGAATGAATTAATATCGGTGATTCTGCCAATCCAACTAGAATCCATCTGCTTTTCATTCTATTAATAAATTCTAAAGATTAAAAGAATCAGTTACGGTAATGAAAGATAATTATGCGTATTTTTTTGTTACCCCGTTAATTAGTTAATCACGAAATTATCGGTGGCATAAACTTTTTAAACAGTGAATGAAACTCGCAGCAATACAACCAGCATCAACTTCCCTCTCTTTCCCCCTTTTGCCCATTGAAAAACTCTTTCTGCCCTTGGCGACACAATGAAAAGGGTTTTCTGGTCCACAGGGGACGGTACTCTTAATTGCAAATTGGTGAAATAATTGAAACAACTCTCGTAAAAATAGTTGAAAACTCGTAATTCGGTCGTAAAAGTTGCGACCGCAGTACTCGACCGTTATACTTTAAGCGTGGCTGCAGAAATGAGGAAAGAGAGGTGGGAGGAGAGAGAGAGTTTGGATTCAAGTGAGAGAGCGTGCGTCTTGAAATTTCAAAAAGCATGAGGAAGAAGGGGAAAGAGGGATGATCTTTCTGGATAAGTCTTATGGTTTTGCCCTGGTGAAATTGTACGGGAGAAAATTGAGGATAAACGCTCGGGGAAAAGACGAGCAGAGGAGCGATAAAGCTCAGGCTGCAACCCCTTCGATCTACTTTCTTTTGTGAAATCTTGAGGAAAATTTTCAAGGTGCCTCTTAGTGATTCATCACTCGTATTAAATAGTTGGAGTTAATTTAAACTGAAAAATAATAAGTTTGTGAAAGTTGTTTTATTAAAGGAGGGTTGAATTTTTCAGTGATTTTGTAATTGAAAATTGAGGGGTATACAAGAATTTTTGTTGGGACCTTCTTCGTCGAGCAGAATTATTCCTGAAAGAAAGTACACTAAGAAAAAATACTGGGATTTAGGAAACGATTTTTTTTGCGACAAAAAGTCATTGAAACAATCACATTTTCAATTTTCTCCATAAATATGGTTTTGCAACAATGCAGATTTCCTAGCAGAAAATTCGTTGCTTTTGAAATGATAAGAAAATCACTTGTCTCAATGGTTTGCTGCAAAAATTATGAATATCCCGACCGTTTTGTCTTGCATTCGATGATAAAATCGGCAATTTCGGTCATTCTGTTAGAAAATTCATTTTACATTAAGGGAAGATTTTTTATTTCACTTTCACTAGTTTCTATTTATTCTAAAAAATTAAACACAATCGACACAACTAAAAATGTTTAAATGTCAAATTACAGAATTGATAAGAAATCGCTATTTTCTCCATACTTAAATTATCATAACATGTTTTTCATTAATTAGAGAAAAACATCCACCAAAATTCCTTCATCCCTCTTAAATTTCGAAATATTCCCGCAAAAATTACCTAACAAAATTTAATTCTCTGTAACCGTTTTTTGGTTTCTTATTTTCCAAAAAATTCTGTGGAGAATGAAATTCAACATTTACAAGAATAAAAGGAACATAATATTCACCAAGCATCGTGTGCACCCATATATTTATAATTCGTACAACTCCCGGGGGTTTTCCCGTCTTTATCTTTAATCTGCAAACTCTGAAGCACGAAGCTCAGCCCCACCTCCCTCTTTTCCTCTCTCTTACACTTTTTAACCCCCTCCGGTAACGCACTAGAGAGGTACTAACTATAAACGAGAAGGAGCAAGAGAGAGCGAGAGAGCCTGGAGAAAATCTGAGAGCGAGATAATTACGGTCGAAAGCGCGGGATATTATTTAACCAACATTTTAGGCTGCAGTGAGATAGAAAAGGAAGACTATCCTTTCCCAGTTGGAGGCGAAGCTTTTGCGGTGCTTTTACAACGTGAACGGCCCAATCAAATATAACTGCTCCGCGTGAGCAAGTTTGAAATTACAAAATATTCACCAAAAAAATAATACTAAAAATTGCCATAATATTAAAGTATAAAGAAAACGGCGAAGAATTGTGAAAATTCACAGAAAAAAGAAGAAAGACGTATTCAAACTGTATACTTATTGTACCAACTTTTAAAACTGCAATTCGCATTTAAAGACTGATAAACATCAGTTGAAGATGGCTTTTGTAACCCCTTCAGTTATTCCGATGTCTCCTAACCTCAGGCCTATTACATTTCGCCCCCTTTCCTCCCTCTCGCCCCCAGAATTTTACCCCGCAGACTTGTCTTAATGAACCATCCAAACTTTTCTACTTCTTGCTATTTTTTTCTCTTCTTTTACATTTAAATGAAACAAATCTCAAATGAAATAATGATTTTTCAACCAACTTGAGTCGAAAAATTATGTTGCAGTGCTCAAAGCTCCCTGAAACTCGGAATTAAACGAATTACGAGGAAAAAAATAAAACAATCGTTTTCTCCTTTTTTTCATAGTTATTTAAAATACAACTGAATGTCCTCTGGGTAATTAAGTGTATCGATAGAGGGCTCATTTCTGTGTCCTCACTTTTTCCTCCAAATTGGCATTGCCCGAAGGCAACCAACCACACCATTCTTATACCACGAGCACCTTCTCCCACTTATAAAAACGCAATTTCCTTGTAACAATATAGCATAATAAATGTCGAGAAATACAAGGTGAAGGAGGAGTGGAGTTGCTTTTCCGAAGCCGTGGTTTCAACTGGAGCCCAGCGTGTAACCTCCCTCCTACCTGACTACTTCTCTCTCTCTTTTCTCCTCATCGTTGTTAGAACAACCGCCCAAGCACCTCCGATTCGCCATTACAGTTTGTAATGTACTTAGGCAACTTCTGTTTATACACCAACTTTTACTCAAAACCTCTCGTCTCCCTCCTCAGCCCCTCCCCCACTTTCATCTCCCCGCGGCATTTTCCAACCCTGATATCATTTTTAATGTTGTAAAATTATCTTTAAACCTCGTACCACTTATTCTACGTCAACTACCTCTTGAAAGCAAAATTTCAGATAAACCCTTTTCACCTATACAATATTCTTCATGAATTTTAAATGAAATTATTTCTCTTATTATTATTTTTGGAGATACGGTAAGTGGGCCGATGAATTAACGGGTACAATTGAATGAACAAAGGGTGTTACGTTTTGGATAGATTTTTTGTGATAATTCTTCTGATAATTAAATTAATTTTTTCTGATAATTAAATTAATTAAGAATCAAAACACGCTACAGCTGTTCGAAATGACAGAATAACGAGAATTTATTCCTCCGCAATACTTCCTCGTCAAATGTAGAAATCTCGGTCCATTGATTTCAAATATTCCCGCCGAAATAAAAATTAGCCACTCCGGAATTCCCCCCCAAAAAAATCACAGGATCGAATTACCAAATTCACGTGAACTGAATTTCGGTGGATAATGATGAATGAAAAATCATTTGAAGTTCCGTAAAATTCAATATTTGTTTATAACAAATTTATCACAAGTGAAATAAAAAAAAGCAAAGTTTCTTTATCATCCCCGACAACCATGAAGAGCACCTGGGATTCATTGAAAAGTCAAAAGACAAACTCTAACTGCCGTAAACAGGACGAGTTGAGCCATTTGTCGACTCTCTCTCTCTCTTTTTAAAAAGTTACCTTCATCTATACTACTTTAAAGTGCTGTAACTTTTTGAAAGAACAGAGGTTTTAAGGAAAAATACAAGCGTTAAAGAGAGGAAAAACACCGGTATCAACAGCGATGGCATGTTAAAAAAAAGGAGAACGACAAAGAGAGAAGGAAAAAAACAATGTGACACCCTCCAGGGCTGAGAATGGAAGGGGCGAAAGGACTGTGTGATAACGACTCTACGTTATAATGGAAGGGAGTGAGAGTAGCGGTGATTGCAACTGCAACTTGATACCCACGACTACGTTGGTGAACGAGCGAGTGAGAGGAGAGGGGCAGGATGGAAAAACGAGGCAAACGTGAAAACAGCTTGTCATATTTAATCGTTTACCCTCAATGAAACACACATCTCACGTACTTTTGTATATTAAAACACAACTTTGATCGTGTTTCAACGTTGAAACATTATTATGTTGCAAAACCAACAATGAATTTGTAGCCTTTGTCTTTGGCATAAAGCCCACCAACGTAATTAACAACGCATTTCATACTTATGTTCGTAGTTGGAAAAAAAGGGGAAAATTATTTGTCGAAATGCTTCATTGTTATTCACGTTTAAAATAGAGAGAAAGGAATTATTCAATAATTTAATATTTCGAAATTTCTTGGGAATGAGAGTGCTTGAATGTCGGTTATTCCCAACATTTTCCTAATTCATGGAAATTGATTTCGTGAAAATTCTTTTTCTTTGGCGAAGAGCGCATTAATACCTCGATTAATATTTTTAATTTAATCCTCATGAGATAAAATCAATAAAAAGTGGGAGGCTGCAGGAATAATGATAAAAAAAAGGGCAACGAAAGAATTTGGTAGACGGAGTTTATGTAATCTGGCTGATGGTTTAGGTACGTCTAGAGCTAACGGAGAAAATTGCAACGGGCACTCAACTGTTAGTCCGTTGAACTGTAGTAAACAAACGAGACGCCAGTATAACCTCCATTCTCCATCTACCACTTGCACTCCCTTTCCGTCATCCCCTCTTTTCTCTGCTTCATTTTTCTTTTATTTTTTTTTTTTGGGTAGAATGGGCATCTCTGATTGCTAATGAATCCTAACGCTATTATGCATGCAACAACGAAAATAAAAAACCTTAGGTTTCACCCGGGGAAAGGGAAAATGGAGGGAAAAACCGTTGGTTCCTCGACCATTGGGCAGTTTGCGAAAATTGAGTGTGGAGGGGTCACGTTACCCACTTCTCTCGAAAAAGCCCCTTCGTCTCGTCATTGTGACAATGCCGGGTGAACGAGACGGGTGCAAGCACAGTGCGTGGGACATGCTTGTGGGATGAGGGATGGAGCAGGGAGGAGGGAAACAAAGAGTTGTGCAAACACACGAGTTTACCGGGGGGCGAACTCGTGGCACATGTGGATGAGGAGAAGAGAGAGAGAAAGAGAGGGTGACATTATTGCACGGGGCTATATACAGAACGCTTGGGCAAGTTACCCCAACGGGGCACTTCGTTAGTGAGGCCCTTTTTGCTTGTTACCTTTCCAGATACTTCGATTGAAACACTACAATTTTTTTCCGTTGCTTTTTCTGGTTTCTTTTTTTCAGCGAAGCTAGAGAAATTCAGGAGTTTGGTTTTTTACGTTGGCTTAAATTGAATTTGGAAAGATTTTTTCAAAAGTTTTGTGTTCATTTTTTGGATTCGAGAATAAAAGTAAAATTTTCGCGGGGAAATTAAGCGGAAAAAGGTTGAAAGAGTTTTTTTGGGGGGTTTTACGTTTAGAATAGACGGAGAGGTTCGAGACAAGCTTTGGGAAGAGGATTTGGATTGTTTTGCGATAAAAAAAGATCGCTCGGAATTTTCCCGATTTTTACCAGGATGAAAGACTGTTTTGGATATTTTTTTCTCTCACGACTATTTGTACACGTGGAGGTAGTATGCGGGTCTCTGTACGGGCCGGAATTGCACACATAGGGCGCGATGCAGATGGCGCAGTGTTGGTACCTCAGGTAGTGCATAATATTTGTTTGATAATCGATAGGATCACGTCATCGCGTGTTAACCGTGATTCTGTTATTCATCCATATATTCAAACATATGTATATTCAACAATCCACAATGTTGGTCAATTAATTTTCGCAAATTACAGATAAAAAAAAATTGGAGGAGAAACATTTGTTGTATGATAAAAAAAAAGTCTGATTCAAATTTTACGGCGAGAAAAAAATTGTGAATTTATTTGGGAAAAAAAGAAAATTTCTCGACCCGCATTGAGACTCTCTCGATTCATTCAAGTCCATTCTACATCAGGGACTGACTTTTTTTCATCCCATTAGGCTTTCCTCACGTGTTGTGCATTCTCTCGCTTCACATGGGGGCTCGGGTATTTTTTTGTATCGAAAGAAAGACTCGGCAAAAATGATTTTTCACATTTTTCGTCATTGAAAGAATAAACAATGTGACGTGAAATCATGAAATGTATTATGATGATTTAATATGAGGGTCGAAATGAAACAATCACAAATTCCGCATTAACATTGTGCAATTCAATATCACTGTAATGCAAATGAAGGATCATTAGAGAAGCGAAGAAACTGAAACTATAGAAAAAAAAAATTTATTCAATTAATCTCAAAATGCGTAGTGTACGTTTGACGAAATATGTAACCACAAAATTTTCCTCCAAATAACGAACAAAGTGAGTATTTCAGTTTCATGGATATCGAGAATCAAAGGGGTGACTCGTAACTCGGTAATATTAAATTTTCAAAACAAAATTATTTTCGAGAATTAAATCAACGCATAGTACTGTTTTAATAAATCATTGATTTCATTTTCATGAATTAATTAACAAAGAGAAAGAGACTAAATAAAAAAATGGCTCAAAAATATATTCGTATTTTCCCGATGAATAAAATTAATTACACAATTTAATCCAATAGCTCAAGCTAAGTGAATCGATTGAAAAAAAATCCGCAGCAAACAATACGCATGACAAACAAACATCCTGTAAAATCTAACCCTTCATTTTCCCCTCCCCCCCACGATTTTGATTTCACTTGCCAAAAAAATCATCCCCCGGCGTTACACTACTCATAGAAGAAATACGAACTTACATGTGACAAATTCACTGGGCCTTTCTTTTCTACTTGGTGTCTCTCCAACCACCTTCCACCTTCCCGTTCATACTTCTGACACCTTTATACCCTCAGGCAATAACACTGACTATTATTATTTTCATTCCTTCCTATTCCACTACCCACCACTACCAGACGTATCTGTCCCTGCCTCTGTTAGACACCCCGCCAGCCTAAAACTCTTTTCGGTTATTTTTACAAACCATCACTCTCCCTCATTCACCCACCCACCTACATACAGAGCATCCCTCTCACCAATGTCTCTTTTTGAGCCCACGTACGAGTCCCTCTTAGTTTGTACACGACACGTGGGCTAACACCCACCGACATCCGGCATTCCTTTGTCTTTTGCGATGAAGAGTAACGAAAAAAAAGAAAGAAAATAACAAAAAGAGAATCGGAACGCATTGAAAGGGAAGACGAAAGAGTCAAAAAAGAAATAATAATAATAATAATGATAATAATAATAGAAAAGAGCGAGAGATTTGATTATTTCCTGGGGCACGATCGTGCGACACAGAGAAACTTTATAGAAATGTATGTAAAAAATATATTCGATCGTTGCCCGAAAGTCGAGACGAAAGGAACTGAAAAAAAAAGTATGATGGAGTGGGGCAAGTGAGTCCAGGGACAGTGTTGTTACAACCCCTACGGAATACATCCGCGTCGACGTACGAAATAATGCTATCAATATATAGAAAAAAGGGAGAAAGAGTGAAGGCTTCTTCCGTGATAATAGAAATCGATTTGTCAATTCGTCGGGCTTTTACTGTGCTCCACAACGTGTGGCCTTCTTGAGAGAGTGAAAGAGATAGAGAGGGAGGAAGAGAGTGGGTGTTATTTACCACTGACAGATAGCGTCCAAGTAGAAACGGAAGCCGATTTCCACGAATAAGCCTTGAGGCCTTGATAGAAATCTTGTAAAATGGCCTCAGTGAAGACTAATATTATGGGGATCAGTTTGGACACTGTTGCGATTTATTATCAGGGATTTTCAAGAGACAGCAGATGAGGATTGTATATGGTGGAGGAATTTCTGTGATGTGGGACAGTGAGAGAAGGAGAGAATAGAATAGTTTTTATTTCGACTCGGGCTCGAAAAGGCCAATTTTTGCCTCGAAAAAATATTCATCAATACCTCTTTTCTCAATCTTCCCTTACTGCATAATTTGAGCACTCATTTTTATCCGCGCACTTCACTAATTCAATGAATTTATGAATTTAATTTGAATTAATACCAATGTGTCATTCGCATGAGTATTTCACAGTTTTCACTGATTATTTATTCACGTAACCAAGGGATCAGCTAGGCTGCCGATATTTTTAGATATACCAATGTCTGGGCCCCGTTGATAACCAATGATGATTACGTATTACTGATATGTGATAAAATCTGAATGTTTTCGAGAAAAACAGAAAAAGTTAATTGGTTTATTTATTTATTTTTGTTTACTATCTGCGATTGATTTTTTTCGGTGATGATCAGAGATGATTGTGGCTTATTTTCTTCGGGCTGTCCTATCCCACGTGATTCTTACGCGCTCGTTAAGACCCAGCGCCTGTAAATTCATTGACCGAAGAAAATACACCCGGGCAATTCCCAAGAGTCTCCTCGTCTTACTCTTTAGTAACAAAGCAATTTTTTTTTATCTCGAATGGCGAATGCAGTAGTTTAATTATTTAACTTCATCAAGTAACCAGTAATTTTTGTAGATTAAAAATCACTAATTAAGATTAAATTACCAGTAATTATGTCAAATTGCATCCGGAATAAACTCTGAATATTTAATTTTTAATGAAGAATCAGGTGTCATGTCTTTATTCAAATTTTAATTATCGTCAAGTCAATAAATCAATTCATGATTAATTTAAAAATGTAGAAATTCATCTCGCGATTATTCTTCCGAAATTAATTATTGGAAGAATTTATTAAATAATTCCTTTCATTCTCTTTTCGTAACTCATTTTTTTTTTTATAATACAAGACGTTTTTGCGGAGGTAAACAGCCATATCAACGGTTATAATTTTCCGTAACAACAATGGATGTCGGACAAAAGGGCAAACGAGGAACCACCGGACAATGCGAAAAAGCGGCCCATAAATTGATTTGCTAAAGCGTTTCTAAAAGTATGAAAAAAAAATAGGGAAAAAATGCTCATGCCGAGGTCGGCAAAGTAGCCTCGGGCTTTTGTGCTTATGCGCAAAAATTACGTCGCCGAGAAGGTGATTGTATTTATGTCACATAATTACACCACAAGCCGAGAGAATACAAAAGCCCTGTCTCACTCTGTGTATAGAAGAACCTGCTTTCGGTGCAAAAAAACAAGTGGAATAACAAGAAAAAAAATCAGCTGGAGAAAGAATTTTTGGCTGCGGTCAAACCTTTTTTTTACACCAAAACATTGGAAAAATCCACTTTTCTCAACGAGCAACAACAGAGTAGAGCGGGGAAAAGAACTATAAACCTGTATTTCCTCTCTTCTCCCAACTCACGCGCACAACTATAGAATCCACTGGGCAAAAGAGGAGTGAGAGAGAGAAAGAGGAGATGGCTAATGAATAGAAATAATTTCTCGCAAAATTGTGCTTTTCGGTAGTTTTCAATTAACCAACGTACTGGCCTTTTGTGAATGGGGCTTTAAGTTTTTATTTCAGCGCCACGTTCTATGGACTGCAATTATAATTGGCCGTGTAGCAAAAATGTTATTATAGCTTACGAAATTGAGTAGAAGAAAGAGAGAATGCAGATGCAAGGGATGCAGAGATATTGCAAACCAAAAAAAAATTCTTTCACCGAGAAATTAAATTCATAGTATTCTAAAAAAAAATCCATTACAATTAAATTAATAGATAATTTCACAGTTTACTCCAAGAAATTATCCGCGAATAATCCATCGACTGGAATATCCAAAGAATTTATTTAATTAAAACAATGTCGTAATAATGAAAAAAAATTATTTTTCCATTATCTTATTTTTTCCCCATTGTTCAATAAATTTATTTTCAATCCCACCTCCTCAATATGCAATATTCGCCTCAACACGTTTGTAATATATCGAAGATAAAAAAGAGAAGAAGAAACAGGAATAAAACAATCGAAAAAGCTATAGAAAAAAAAATTGAAAAAACGCAAAGAAATAAAAAAGAAATAACAATTAACATGATACGGTTAATAACGGTGGCAATATCACGTGCGTTTATCCAGAATCGTGCCCTCTCCTAGTTCTCTGTGGTTTGTATTTGAGGGTAGAGGAGGGGAGGTAGATTACGATGGAGGAAATAGAGAGTGGCCAATAGTTTTCGTACAGAGTGTGAGGATCCGCGTGTACTCCTCTCTCTTTATCACTATCTCTCTTTATCCACCTCTTTTCAACCCAACTACGTATAATATCGTGGTAATACCAGGGGGTTCGACTGGTCTGGAAACTAGTTTATAGCCAATTGTTATTAAGGCCCGGTGTGCTAAGTCTTTGGGTTGAAACCATCGCATTTAAATGAAAAGTCAAAGAGAGAGAGAGAGAGGAAGGGAGGAGGGGCGATGAAAACAAAATAAAAAATTGCCATGTGTATTGGGTGAGAATGGAAAGATTAAATCGAGGGAAAAACATTGGACTACGCATCCCAGTGGTTTTTATGTTTTTTTCTCTTCTTTTTTGCACACTCTGTTTTCTACCATTTTCTGCTTGGTTACAATTCCAGTAACATTTTAATTAGCTGAATACTAATGTCAGCATGGAGATGTCACCGAAACCACCGACTCCAAGTATTCGCATACTCTAATGAGATATTTGTTTTTTATTGTCAGTGAAATAAAAGGAGTTTTACATTATCTTTCGGGGTAATTGCCAGCTCATTATGACGAGTGGATTTTTGGGGATTTATCAAAATTTTAATCGTAATTTATTTCGCTTCTACTGGACTTTTTTCTTCAATGTTATACATCGTCATAAATTGTTGAATTTCTCAATGACTGGAAAAAAATGCCGAAAGTCGTAGCTTAAAATAAATGAAAATCGGAACCCATTGTGAATATAAAGCAAGACTGAATTTTGCAACGAATTGGATACGTTTCCCTAAAATCATGCAGAATCACTCAGACTGCTCGTACAGGACGAAAATATCGTCGCGACATAACGATATCCTTTACCCGAAAATCCAACTTTGGCTTTATGAGGAACGAAATATAGAATGAGACCGAAAGAGCGAGAGAGAGAATTGGAAAGAAGAATTTGTGTATGAGGGAGTTTCGGTATGCATCGATTTTTCAGTTCTGCCCGATGGATAGGGGTGAGGATGGGTAAAGTGCTTTGAACTCACGTCAATGAGCCATGTCGGCGTCTCTCAGTGGCCGAGGAACAATGCACCACTGACCTACAACAAAAAATGTAATTTTACGTTTTAAAAAACAATTTACATGAATGAATGAACGAGAAAAAAAAACAAAAAAAATCAATTTAGCAAAACTTCCGAAAAATGACAGAAATATTCCGTGAACAATGGAGAATGTAAAACTTCCAATAGATACTTTCTAATGAATGAGAAAAATCGCAGGAAATTGGCAAGAACAAATGCCTTTCGAATGATGAATATAATCCATTAATCAACGTAACTTTCACGTTCCTCAAGGCCTTGTAATGGATAAAGATTTAAAAAACTCATAAGATTGAATACAGGAAAACTATACAGGACACATATAGGACTTGAGCTTGATATTAGTTCGCAATCAGAAAGTGAGCCTGATGCTGTCAATCATAGATGACAGTTACTTGTACAACGATTTTGTTTAGTACCTCATTATTATCATTATTATTGCTATATATACGTATATCTACGTATACGTGTGCACAATCTGTGTATAATTTTTTTTTCTTTATTTTATGGCTATGCGCAAACTTTAGCAGAGTGAACTGTATGGTTCAAGACGCATTAAATAAATAAAAAAAAAATTAACGTAACAAGTATTATTGTGCAGAATTCTTCCTTCTTTCTTTTAAATCATAAAAGACAGGAGAATGAAGACAACTGCGTAATGAAAATGATACTAGATCCAATAATACGTCCAAATAACGGAAACTCTGATGCTCTCCGTTGGTACAACTTTGCGCGAGCGCGCTGCCGCGTATAATATACCGTGTACAAAGGGTCGGTGTCTGGCTAGACGGGCAGAAATGAAGCAGCAAGGGTTTTGTTTGTCCGGCTGTCCACCCCTTTCCTTCCCCATTCCACAGAGGGGTCTTTCGCTCTCTCTTCTCGAGTACTCACTGTATAAACCCCCGCCGCGTTATCTCTCTCCGGGTCTCTTTCTCGCTCTTACAGAACACACAGTCCTTTCTCTCTCCGTAAGCTTCCTCTCTATTCTTTCTCTCTGTCCAACTACCCTCGCACGTAACAATGCACGCGTGTATACAATGTTTGCCCACATCCTCGCATATATCTTCACTCAGCTCTAATATTGATTACTTCGAACGAATTTCGTAGCACTCAGCTAAACTTTACTACTTCCCGAAGTCTTTGGTGAAGAACAAGCTATTCATTGATAAGAAATAAACGGAAATTATTAAATTTTTTGAATTTAAAATTCAAGTTGTTACGCTACGTTCTCTTTTGAATACTTGACCAAATAAATTCCTATGATAATAATTAGATAAGGCTTTTTTTTGGTAATTGCTTCATGAAGATGAAAAACGAGGAGAATAGAACCTTTTTTATTGTGTGTGTCATTCATAGGTTATTTTATCAGTCGAATCTACAATTTTTACGATTTTCTCACTCTTTTAGTACTGTACGAAATGTTGTTCGTTCTCTTTAATAAAATAAAGAGCTCGAGCTATTGTTACTACCATAATTTTTCGATAGTCATTCTGTTCTACTTCGACTAATTATTCATATTTTCATTCTCTGCAAAATACTCATCAGGTTATATTTTTTTTTAACTAGAAAAATTATTGCAAAACTGATATTAAAACATCATGTCATATAATTTGTTTCGCCTTAACGGTGACGTTGAAAAAAAGTTTGTTTCTTAATATAAAATTCAGTTAGAAAATCAAACAATTTATTAAAGAAAATATCTCATGAATTCCTATAAAATAAAATAAAAACTTCCGTACACATAGTTGTCACTTGATGAGATATT
>JABSMS010051472.1:0-22565 GCA_018902275.1 Aleiodes sp. PSUC_FEM 10030003
ATATTTATGTATGTGTTTATAATGAAAAAAAAGAATGCTATTAAATTTTAGAGTCGATGATTCATAGAAAGTTGTAAGTGAATTGGATGATTTCTTGACATAAGTTTTTTATTATTTTGAATTGTCATGAATGAGAAGAAAGAATCCTGGAATTTTCCATATTAACCAGCTAATTGAGGTCGAAATCGTCTTTTTATTTAATGGGGTTACTGAGTATATACAATTTCACCAGGTAAGAAATTTCTCCGGGCTGTGTAGCATCGAGGACACCTATAAATTTCCTTGATGTATTTATCTCCCTATCTCCTTGTCTATGTTATCTCACTAGTCAACACTTCTTTTCTACTTGAATGTAAGGATGTTACAGATCATCCAAATGATACTTGGCGATGTTTTCATTCTTTTGTGCTTAAAATTTTTTATGTGATATTATAAATCACTCGTAACCTTTTGTCACGTCTACGTCGTTCAATATTTCTTTGTCGTGATGGATGGTTTTTTTCGATGAAAAGAGTTTGGGAATTGAACACTTCACGTTAACATGATGGGCCTGCGGTCAACTATAATTTCCCTTGGTGGCGGATTCCCACCACAAAATGTACATTATTAGATTCGAATATTCATTTTATATTTTTCTGATGAAAAACACGTTTCCATTCAATGATAGAAATTAAGTTCAATCTATAAAAAATCATTTCAATTCTAGAAGAACTGGCGATCAAATTTAATAAAAGGAGAAAACGTTATCATGTTATAGACCTTCATTAATTAAATATGGAAATTGAGGTGCACTTGGAGACTCAATAAAATATTTTATAAAACGTGTTTATATTTTTATGAATTAATGCACATCACAAAACGTATACATTCTTTTCACTCTCATTGATCAGCGTTCCAAATAGAGAATCTGATAAAAAGTTGTTTCAGATCGTAAAATGAGGAATGTGTTGCTACCACTAGAGGAAAATATTTTCGAAACACTGAATAATTCAAACGACTTATTACATTTTTATATGAGAAAGAAAAAAAATGTCTCTCAATTGATAAACGGGTAGAAAAAGTGCTACTTAAAAGAATTGATTCTTTTGACGTGTTGCGACGCAGAAAGTAAAATCGAAGTGAGCTCCATTGTTTAGAGAAAGTGTTTGGTCTTTCATTTATTATTCATTGAAGCATTGAGTCAGAGCAATGAATTATGTAAATTACTCAACTATCCTGTTCCATTTGGAGATAAAAGGTAAAAAGGGAAGAGAACAAGTTCATTATGTCTTGAAAATCAATTAATTGTAAATTTTATTTCTACCAGTTCCAAAAATAACGTCCGATTTCTAAACTAAAGTCTTCTGCAGAATTCAGAAATTTCTCAAATGGCGAACTTGGATCACAGTCTGTTCCTCTAAGCAAACGATCTATCCTATGTGACATAACTCGAAAGTTTATTTCATCGAATTTTTGATTTCCTAATGCAATTTTTTGATATCTATTTGTAGTTATCCATAATTCTTCATTCCTTCCAGTCATATATCTCGGGATAACTTTCATTCCGCTTACAAACTGATAGTATTCAATGTCCTGATCAACAATTACCTAAAAAATTGGAGAAAGAGACGAAATTAAGTACTGAAGAGAAGAAATAAATTGAATTTAGTATATTCTCGAGTTGCTTCTTTTTGAAAACATCCTAGAATTAATGCGTTACGCACAAAGGAATCCGTTGTATCACTTTTTGCAAATTTTCTATGGAATTAACTAACTGGTTTTTGTTTTGCTATTTTCAAAGGTTGATAAATTTTATAAAAACTATTAGGATAATTGTGCTGGGGAGTGTTATAATATAATACATCTTAGTCTGATAGCTTCTGCGATATTGCAAACATAAATAACCGCGTACTTTACATCGAATACACTATCTTGGAACAAAACAGATTGTTTTAGAATATTTTTAGTGAATTTTTCCCTGACTTTCCCATGAAATTTCCATAATTTATAAAATATATCAACATCCAGTATCTCTTGGAGAAAACAAAACAAACATTATTATTGCTAATTTAAAAAATCTCACAATGTTTTCCGGAATGATGGGTTCATGAATATTCCAGCATGCAATAGCGTGATTTTGAATGAGTCCAAAAAAGAGTACACCGCTTTTAGTGAATGCCATACCAGCAGCTTGACTTGGCAATGCTTTCGATACAAAGGTATAATGTACAGGACCAGTATGTGACGTATGTAAATTTGATGTGTCAGCTGATATCATATCGAATGAGGCAAGAGGACGAAACATGAGATATCTGTGATTATCCAATGCTGGACTGATCGCCATACCAAGTACTCCATCATCTAAATAAAAAGTTTCGCCGGCAATGGTAAAATTAGCCGCTGCTTCTTGATAAGAATAGACTGGGGATTCTAAACGCCACAGTGATGTACCATTGTAAATGACTAGTGCATTCCCTGTCACGTCCGCCATATAAACCTGTAACATGATATTTACCATTTCTTAATATCCATCATTACGAGGAGAAAAAACTCTGCTCTCTTGACTCTCTTCATTTTTTTCTCAATCTCAATTCTTTTGAAAGTAGAGCAAAATTTTAAATAGCATGGAGTAATTGTACATAAAAAATAATGCTATTTACTCACATGGGTTTTTTTACAATTGTAGCCTTCAGTCTCAACAACAGGAGTTACGAATAATCCGTGTTTTGTTATTGAATTTTCTGATATTTTTTTTGGTATTTTCACACGTTTTATTAACCGATCTGTGTAGAGATCGAAGGCCAGTAGTTGAGCCGGACATATACGATCGTCCTCGATTTTTCCAGTGTCCAATACCCAGAGACGATCACATTCATCTATCTGGGATGATTAAAAAAATTCGATACTCAAGCGATGAAATCTGAATAGCCAGTTTTTAATGACTATAAATTTTAATGAAATATCTCGTAGAATAATTGAGATCGACATAGTTCTGTAATGATATCATTTAAAGAAAAAAATGAAAGCTACAAAAATTTCTTCGTCCGCCACAGATTTCGTGAAAAGGGGAGGTGGGGTAAAATGAGCGTTCTATACAATGAAAATCGCTCCAAATTGGGTGACAGTAGTTACAGTAGGACTTTCTAAATGATTTTAGTAAAAAGCCGAGGGGATTATCCATGAAAAACATGTGCAGCAAAGGTAAGCTTATGTTCTATCGATACGAATGGTTTGGAATTAATTTTTCACGATTCGTGAGATGGATATGGAGGAAAAACTGATCCAATCGAAAGGGAGTAGACTTCTATTAATCGCTCAAGATGGCTAATTGTAAAGAATTTCGAAAAATTAATTTCCATAAATTTGCTGAATGGGGGATTTCCTCAGTATTGGAATAACTTTTTCCTTTTTAGAAAAACACATAGCGAGATCTGGTCGAATAACGATAATTGAAGTCGACCTTATTAATAGACAAAAATGCAACTTTCATTCTATGCGTGTGAAGAGCACGTTATCGTTTCGGTACTTAAAAATTCAATTTAAAGCGTATCATTAAAAAGCGAATTATGTAAAGCTTACTGCAACGCGAAAAACGCTCGTAATACCATCACAATTGCCTTTAACTGTCCAACTCCAATTTGGATAAGGTTCTAATAATGGTCCACCATGTCCACGTCCATTTGAAACTGTTGTCAAGCTTGCTGGCACACCTGGTCTCCTTATTACAGTAATAAATGTTTTTATATCTTCTAAAAAGTGTAAAGAAAAGTGCTCTCCATTAAAAAATTAGCTGACACAAAGTGTCTGCTATAATTATCATGTACAAACAATGCTCAATGACAAAATTAAATTTTGAAAAACTGCTGCATCACGCGAATGTTTTTTTTCCTATGTACTCATAATTTCTTTCTCATGATTTAAATTATTTTTCATGACTGACAATTCCATTGAATGATTTTACCTTAAAAGTTCATTATTACGAGGCTAAAAGATAAATAAAACTTGGAATTTCTTTTTTGTTTTCATTTTTCATGAGTTTTAAATTTAAAAAAAAAACGAAAGAATTAATTCACTCACTGTTTCGATCTCTCTTCTTTCTTCCTTTCCAAACATCGACATCAATAATGACTGGTTTTGTATAATTATATTGACCCGACTGTATAGCTGCTGTTCTTTGCGCCTCGCTCTCCCATAAATAATCGATCCATGACCATTCGTACAATACTTCAAACTTTGCAGAATTAATCACTGTTGTAGAACAAACGAATAACAAAAACCAAAGATACTTGTCCATTATTCTGTTGACACCAGAGTTTTCAATGATATTCTGCCGATGGATCGTTTGAAACAATCAATATATACTGGCATTCTAAGAGGAAAGAGGCCACTTGTATAGACACGTTTTTTTGTGTCGACAAATAATGTCTTTAGTAGAAAAAGTTACACATTCAAATACCAAACTTTTTTTTCATGAAATAAATCATTCAAGTATGAATGGAATGAAACACTTGCATCGACTTGTATTCAAAGAAATTGTAAATTGTTCAGTGATAAGAAGTTTGTATTATTTTACGAATTAATTGTGAAAGTGTTTGTTTTCTTTTTTCTATGAATTTTTATTACAAAAACTCATGCATGCGCAGTACATTTTTTTACATATAATCATTAAATAAACAAACCAGGTATTTTCTTTTGAAGAATAGGCATTATTCAATTACTGTTCGCATGATGCCAAAAAAACAATTGAAAAGATTTCTTATCTTCTTCCGTTTTTCATGGGCTATCAAACGTAAAAATGCCACATTACACTTTTTTTTACAATTTTGTTTCAGCAGAGATAAATTACTATTTTTACTCATTAACAGATAATATTTTAGAGAGTATTCAAAACTGATCTAAGCTGCTCGACAGTGAATGCTCAACTGTTACAGGTTTTCAATGGAAAATATTGTATAACCGTGCTAAGAGATACTGTCACGGTTAATTTCTTCATTTTGCTATTGAATCTCTTTAATTACTCTCGCAATGCTTCCTATTTTCTCTGGCGGGGGAGACTGTTATTATAGAGATTTAGGCTATAAGGATCAAGATGATGGAGGAGTGGTGGATTTTTTGGGGACTCTGGACGAATTCGTAAAAGTCTAATATTTATATCCCGAGGATTTACGCTTTTTGCGAAAAATTTCTGGAAACGCGTTGTGAGAATCCAAACATTTCCATTGTCTCGTTCAACCCATCTGATTTCAGCTACAAATTGCAGTTGTTCAGGACTATATGCGATTATTCTTGAGGCAGGAGGAAAAATCATTTATTAATAAAATATTGAAATATTTGTAAGTGTTAAAAGTTTCGTTAAGTGATTAATTTATCAGTACCGTTGGCTATTCGTATGGGGATTCCATGCAGCAACAGCAGTTTCTGTCATTGGAGCAAATATGATTGTGTCATCACTTTGATCAATCGCTAATCCAAGTCCCTGACTCGATTTTCGGCCAACCAAACTGACTGGTATTTGTTCACCAAAAGCAGGTGGACCCGATTGAAGTGCAGAAGTTGGAATAGAGAAGATTCTATCTGTTGCGAGTGGCTGGTAATAAACTGTACTGAGACGTGGGGAGAAACTTAAACCCACAATTCCGTCGAATAACTCAAATGTATCTTGCCCAATCTGAGAAAAAAAATAACAGAAAAATTGAAAAGTTTGTTTAGTTCGAATCATTGATATATAATCCATGAAGTAGAGCTAAGAGATAATGCTTTCGAAAGTGGTTTTTCAATTATGTACATAATATGTCTTTACAAACTCATTTTTTCATTACAATATTTTTTTTATTAATAGCATTGAAAAAACTTTGAAATACCTGATAAGTTGCGTAATCAGGATCCGGAAACATGGAGGCATGGAGCAGTCTCCAGCTGCGATCAGTAGCTCCGTCGAAGACTACAAGACCTTGAGAAAAACAGAAAGAGAAAGAAGTCAACAAACAAAAGTCATTCAATCAATTAAAATCTCAATTATGTTATTTGATGAATTTTTACCAGGTCCAGTTGTATCGGTGATGTAAACGAAGACATCATCACAGGTATTTGCCGAAGTATCGTCTATTACCAAATTTGTAAGAAGACTATTTGGCCTTAAGGACTATGGAAACGAAAAAAATAACACAGATAGGATGAATTCACTATCGATATTCAGTCAGTTTTTTTTTATTCGAAAGGTCTTTTTCAAATTTGAGTTGACCTCAATAGAAGAAGTTTTGAGGGGAAATTTACATCGCTCAATTATTTCTAAAGATATTTTATGGAGAAAAAAAAAAGAAATTCTTTCTAACTTACTTGTCGTGGGAAGACGTGCTGTCGTACGAGCTTATCAGTTTGTAAATCAAAAATGAGTAACTTAGGTGGGCATACTACACGAAAGTCATCGATAGATGTATCGGTACCACTATCAAGTACCCAAAGCCTGTTACACCTGTCAATTCGGATTCTATAGACGGAAATAATTCCAGAACAGTTAAAATCTCCTTTGCCAGCCCCATGCCACTCCCAAGATGGGTAGGCTTGCAATTGTGGACTACTACCAGATGGTAAATCACGTGGAATAACACTCAATGCTGCTGGTACACCAGCACGTAATCGTGGAATCGCTATGAAAATTCTGTGCCATGCGATTTCAATACCAGTTGGTACAATATTTTCTGGACGATATTCGTTCAAATAGGCAGAATCATATGGCAATGCAAAATCTAGCAGTGGCCATTGTGCTATTGTCTCAAGAATCTCCGATTTTCCTTCACGTGATGATAATAATATTCCCAGAATAATTAGAAGAATCCTGTGAATTTAATTTTGAATATAAATTTATTAATAAAATCAAGTTGTTTCATGATTATTTTTTCTTGAATATCTCAAAAACTGAATAAGACAGACAAATTTTTGTAACTCTTATTCATCGCCTATAAAAAACAAAAGTCTCGATGAAAATTTCTATAGATTTCAATATATCCCAAAAACTTTAAGGAAAGCCAAATTGCCCATTCAATTGAATGCTTTGTTCACACACATTTCTTTGTAAATCATCCCACGACATAATATCACGAAATTTCCATGCGAAAAGTAATTGACTCATACTACTTTTTATCATATTCATAGCATCACATATTAAATCAAAATTTGAATCACTCACTTCATTCGTTAATAATAGACTAATGAGCCTAGAAAATTGCTACCGTTTCAATGTAACAATTCGTTATTATACAAATCCAAGTTCCATGATATACAAAGGATTAATTTAATTACATTTAACTGCGGAGCAAATTACTTTCGAATACTTGTAACATTTCATAATTGCAGATAAAAAATAACAGACGGGCTTTGCGTGACGGAGAATTTATACGGAAAGTATTTTTTCTATTTATTACACGGAATGACTCGATAATGATCTTCACAATTATTTTATATAATTTCATTTTTTTCACAAATTGAATAACGTATCAATTTTAAATAAATTGAACAATGTCAATTGATGAAAATGTAAACACTGTCATTCAAACAATTCAACGTTGGATAACATATTAAACCTATTGAATTTAAATCTCACCTCATGATTCAACGAGTTGATTAACTAATTGATGATCCTATGATCGAATGAATCAAAAAAATGTAACTGATGAAAAATTATAAGTCACTGCAGGAAGCACTGAGGAGTAACTTCGACTAACTGAACTAGTGTGGATCAAAATTTTATATTCTTTAGTGGTACAACCACTGAAGGATTTAGCGGTAGCTTGCGTAGTGGAGGTTGTTAGGAATGAACTGGAGACAATCGATCCCCCAATCACGAAAAAACATACACCGGTTTTATTATACACACATTCATGTATTGTACATAATCGTATTATATATCTATAGAGTTGATACACTCTATCGTGGAAGTAAATTGTGAGAGAATAGAACGCCAGTTGATACCCTTCTCACGTCCCGGTTTCAATGCCTACACTTGGCGACGTCCAGGCTCAACAAACCATGAGTTTCAAGACTATTGAAATCTCCACATACGGGAAAGTTTCTGCTTTTGCCTCCCCGCCTCAAAGCTCCATTCGGCTTGATCTATTGCGATATATATTATGGAAATATAGAGCATTTCAGTGCTCCAGGATATCCCCCGAGGCCTTTCCACCATTGTGCACGATCAAGCACTTTATTTGAATTAGTGATTTTTGCAATATTCCTTAAGAATTACTCGCACCACCTCATGCAATAATTTCCCAGCTATTCAAAAACTTCCGGTTTCCATAAAATTAAAATTTTTCTTCACAAATTCAATACAATACGTCGAAAATTGCCATTTTAATCGGGATTGATCTGCATACACTTAATTGGAATAAAATTAGATTTTCATTAATGAATAATTTTAAAGTTACATTTACAGTGCTATAACACTTGACATATACTTCAAGAGAAGATAAATAATTGCAGCATTATCGAATTATGTTTAACAAATTTTCAAAATCTATTTGATGATAGGAACAGGCTTTAGTTGAATTCTCCATTCTACAATCTTTTCTTTACCTTGATCTTATTATGGCAAAATTCTGAATATTAAAGAGAATAAAAAAAAAACATGCTAGAGAATTCAATGTTGGCTCTGAGGGTCACTCCAGGTAATTTGACCAGTGAAAGGAAGAAATCGCGGTCGAGTTTCACTGTCACTGTTCATAAGGAAAAAAGAATAGTCCATTGTCTCATATTTTTTAACGAAATGTCATGGTGATTTTAAACACCCACTTTTGCCTGCCCGTTAATTGAATATCATTCGCCAACCACAATGGTCCATAATATTTGTCTGAATTATACCTCCATCAATTTTACCATCATACCATTTAGATTAATTACTTAGTAAATGAATTTGAGATAAAAAATGATGTTCCCTTAATTTTTCACCTCATGTTCTTTCTCTCGTGTCTCTATTAGGACATTTAACGATGTCGGTATCCAGAATTGCATGCGATGTTGATTACATGGCTACGAAGTGAACACGAGGCACACCTCTAGCAACACGGACAGTTGAAAACTCTTTTTCCTTAATGTCATGCCATTTAGCCCATAGCTATACTTATTAAGTCAACTGATTCTTATTGGAACAATTATATCCAAATCGTATTACCGATGGTATTGATATCGAATAACAGTCTAATACTATTATTATTATCTTTTCAGTATCAATTCGAAAAAACGTGGGAAAGAATGATTGACATTTCAAGGCTGTATGAATCATTCATGGGTTCCCATAAATGTTTCACTAAAAGAAAAAATCCCATTGCTCTTGCAAACATAATTGACACCTTACTTTATGCTCTACATTATCTATACGATTTTTTGTATTCGATTTGAGAGAAAAATGCTAAATATTGCAACATCAACGGAAAAGGAGAACGTATACAAAAAAGATTTCTTACATCACCAGTTGTTCACGCAGGTCATTTTACGTGTACGTTCTACTATTTATTTTTCATTTTTTTTTTGATAAAATGTTTTTTTAACCGTGCTTTTTTAACGCTATTTCAAATGAGCTGGATTTGAATTACATTTGAAAAACTTTCGCTTCTTGAAATTCAATATAGAAATTAGGAGTGTTACATTATCATATGGTATTTTGTTTCAGTGTCATATCATTTGAAAATAGATTGAAGATAGTGGCCGTTCTGCTCGAATAACTAAATCGTATTCGTAACTAATTAGATTTCCATAATTGCTGAAGTTATCACTGTACTGTGAGAGGTAAATTTACGACAAATAACAGTCGGTATTATTTATTTTCTTAGTAAATGGCAATACACCAGCCCAACTAATTTTTTCAAGAATATTTCAACAGAATAATGAGCACACATATGCATTTTTTATAACGAATTGTTATGAAAAAACATTTGAAAAAAAATGAGAATTGAGAAGGATCCCTTCCTTTTTGAATTTGCGTAATCACTTTTCATTACTTAAAATGGTAAGGAGGAATCCAGTGTTTGCGAAATATTCATAAAGCTCCGAACCGATAACCAATTCAGGAAAAATGAAATAAAATGAATAAAGATGAGAATAAATCACATTGTCAGGAATCTTAGTCAAAAGAAAACCGCAATTTTCTTTCATTTTATCAGTAACATACAATTGAGAAATGAATCAAATTCCTGACACAAAAGAATAATACCCGGGAAAAATGAAAAAAGGAAGCTGAAATTTGTGTAAATTATTTTATTGGACTTCAAGTTTTTCAAATCAGTCATTGGCTTGATTTTTTTTTAAATACAGAGCCTAGACCATCACATCACAACAGGAAAACCACTGTGAAACATGATGATTATTTCAATTTGAATAATTAAAGAATTGATAGAGAATGATCAGTACCACAGCCAACAGTTCCCTGGACAAAATCTGGAAAATTTGATTCAAGAACTCGCATTCTTCCTCTCTTGTAATCAGGAATAACTTGAGTAGCAAGTGAGCAATCATCGCCATTCGATGAAGTTATTTTGAGGAAGTTCTGTGGGCAGAATGGAGTTGCTGAATCCCATCTGTAGATATCAGACTCGCCCTCGTAACGGAAGAACAGAGCTGAACCATTGTCAGTACCCAGAATGACCATTCTCTTTGGTTTCGGACCAAGATCATGAATTCTTCCTTGTGCACAACCGTTCTGGAGGTAATCAGAACGAATTGAGAAGAGCCGTGAACTGCTCAGGTACGAGAATAGAAGGCATGTTGAACCATCAGGACGATGAATGAGTGCTGGATAAAGTACATCACGTCGTGAACAGCCGAGAGTCGTTGCTTTCGGTAATACAACTCTGTATCCACGGCCAGATGTAACATCATAAACTAAAATAGCTCTTGTTGCTGCATCTGTAACGTAAATGAAAACACGACCATCCAAACTGTAATCAGCAATTACGTACTGCAATCGGGATGATTGAGAACTAAGTGCACTCAAATCAACTGTCTTCACTACCTGAAATAAATTATAATAAGTGTTAAATAGTGCATTACTTAATGTTTTATAATGAGCTTTGTTGATTGAACTGATGAATTTATTAACTCACTTTTCCAGTTTTCATATTTATGGCAACTACTTTCGGTGGACATTTGCGAATCGGTTCTTCTAAAGAATTAACAATTCCTGTATCGAGAACCCAAAGAATATCCTGTGGATCCAGAAAGATATCAACGATGCTCTGGAAAGCAGCACAGTTTCCTTCTTCCTGTAATGACCAACAGGGGAAAGGACTCAAAGTGGGCCGACCAGTTTTACAGCGGAGAGGAATTCTCGCCAATGTTGCTGGCACTCCTTTCCTGAATCTGATTTTAAAAAACGCCCAATACTAGTCAATTCATCATTAAGTAGTAAAGTAGGAAATCAAATGAGTCAACTTTCAACTTGACTTCTTACTATTTTCATTAGAGCTACAAAAAATGAATTTCCACAGTTGACTTCTTTCTCTTTATCAAAATGTTTATTTACCTCGGTAATGCAACAATTGCATCGTCTTTGTAAATAACGCTTCTAGTTGCAATAACATTTTTGCTGATGTATTTTCCACTGCTCTTATAGAGAGCTTTTGTTGTTTCACACGGCCAATCGAAAGAGCCACCTGTCCACGATGCTTCTTGTAGAGAATCCTTGTTGTTCACAATTCGTGAGGAAGGAGAGCCTGCCAATGAGGATACAATAGCCAATGCCAACACTAATAAATTCAGTAACATCTTATTATCTATTAAAGTCCTAATTATTTCTTTTTTTATGAAAATGAATATTCAAAAGATTCACCGACTGATTCTTCACAACAGAATTAACATTTATATATACCCATTTTCTGATTTTTCAATTGCAAAATCATAAAACAAAAAATGATAAAATATTGTTCTCCTTGTTCCTTCCGTATTTTCGCAACAAGGAAGACGAATTTTTCATTTCTTGCATTGCGAAATTTCGGAAAAAACATGAGTTTATTTGTTTCAACAAACAGTAAATAATTAGAGTAAACAATTACCTGAATGAGTATATATAATTCTGTCACATATCGAGTGTACTTCACTTGTTGTATTCACCTCGGCAATCAACAATTAACAATCGTGATAAACTTAAAGAAGAAATTATAATCTAATTTATTTTACAAAAATAGAATTTAATTTTAGAAGAATGCAGGAAACTTTTGGTTGCATTCTGTACTTTTCCCTTGTCACAGCAGTTTTTGCTGGTTGTTCAAAAGAAGTTTTACCAGATCTAACATTTTCACTCTCTGGAACGAATCTCGAATGGCCATGCCAGAGTACGAAGAATATTTACATATCGAGTGGGCGTTACATTCCGAGAAATGTTATTGCAACAAGGATGCAGATTTACAAGGACGAAGCTATCTTGGCACTTCCAAGATTGAAGCCAGGAGTACCAATAACGCTTGGTGTAGTTCCCCTTAATAAAAAGCATGGCGGAGCTATTTCGCCATTTCCCTGTTGGTCAATTCAAGAAGAGGGTAACTGTGAAGCGCTCCAGAGTGTTGTTGACATTGTGCTTGACGTTCAAGATATCCTATGGGTTCTTGATACTGGAATTGTTAATACACTCACTCAACCTGTTCGGCGATGTCCCCCAAAAGTTGTTGCCTTTAATGTCAAGACTGGAAGGGTAAATATGAAACATGAACTCAATAGTTTTTTCCAATCGGAAAGTTAAATTAATTTATTTGCTCTTTTGTCGTTTCAATAGGTTGTCAAGGTCATTGATCTTGATCATCTTAAGGACTCAGCATCGCGTTTCCAAAACTTGGCAGTCGATTATTCTCCAGATGGAAAAGTATTCTTATACATCTCTGATGCTGCATCACGTGCCATTATTGTCTACGACGTTTTAGCAGATCATGGATTCAGGGTATCTCTTCCAAAAGCTGTGAGCCTTGGTAGTAATCGTCGCGATGTTCTTTATATGACACTCATAAGAAAAAATTGTGGAACACCCGTTCTCTATTTCACTTACCTCGGATCCAGCAGGATGTTCAGCATAAAGGCTGCTAATTTGAGGAGAGGGTCATCCAACGGAGCAGTAGTTGATGTCGGTCCTAAACCGAGCAAAATTGTATTACTTGGTACTGATAATGGTTGCAATATTTTCTTCCGTAAAAAGGGTACGTTTTCTACATCTTTCACGTCTGCTCTTCATTACACCCAATTGATTTTTTCTAACTTTCTCTAATTTTTGTTTAACTTTTCAGGAGAATCTGATGTGTACATGTGGAATACAGATACTTCTTTCAGACAAGATAACTTTATTCTTGTACAGAAAGGCAGCGAATGCCGTCTGCCAACTCAAGTTATTCCTGGACACAAAAAGCTCATGTGGACATTGGAGAGTAATATTCAGGATTACATTCAGAATACTGTTGCCTGTTCAGGAGCATCAGTAGCAATTCATCCACTCGTTAAACAGTGCGATTAATCACCATAATTTATGGATAACCCGAAAATTACAACGATTTCTCTTGAACTAACGGATCTTACCTCCGAATTATGATTTCAAAATGCTTCATATTGTTCATTTTCTCTTCTCTTCCAGAAGAGAATTCAGTTCAATTAATATTTTTAACAAAATTGTAAACATTTCCGTTGATCTAGTCACGAGAGGAAATTCTTCCCACTTAATTAAATAAGCATATATTTGCTGATGGACAAATATCAACCAGTGTTCAATTGCATTGAGTAACGCTGGATTAATGGTTCAGCTGGATATAACGAAATAAACTTGTTATCTATACAATGATTAATTTAATTTTCCTACCTGATCACTATTCTCTTGTACGGGATATAACTTATTTTTTTTTTCAATTGAGCAATTCTTATCGATTACCATAAATTAAAAAAAAATACTATGTTTATGATAATTGGTCAATAAAATTAACCATTTGACCCACATAAAGTGATGGAAGATATTAAAAATTGTCATTTGTAAATGTAGTTTTTATGGAATAACTTGAAATTCAAATGAGATAGGCGAAAATTGTCGAAGACGATTTAATGAAATCTGTAGAAACTGATTGGGCGTAAAAATTTCTTTCGAAAATCGAACTAAATAATCTCATTTTTTTCCTCCTCTTTCAGTCTGAAACAAACTTGAATAATTATTGTATCTCGCTCCAGAATACAACCAAATAAAATAAAGAATATTAATTTTGATTTTAACATGGAAAAAGAAAATAGTAGGTTATTACGTTAATAATATGTTTAAGGTTTTGAAAAAAAATGCATCAGAATCCGGTACTGTAAAACTATTAGGATGTAGCCGACAACGCAATCGATCCTTTCAATCGATGAATGCTCGTTAAGAAAGTAGCGCAAAACTCTTACTTTCAAATCGTGTTCCATGTCTCACTGTGTACCGGCGTCTATACCGTAACCAGGAAGTGGTGAAGGCCACCCTTCTGAGTTGCAGTACAGACAATGTATAAGGCAATCTACGGAACAGCCAAAGGATAATCTTCCAATATTTCAAGATTTATGGTGAAGAAGCGATTAACTGATTCTAGTTAAGGAAATTCTTTAACGGCAAATTGAAGGATTTCTAAAGCTTCATACAATTTTCGAAATCTTATGGGGAAGAACAATTTTTCAAACTTTAAGATTTCAAATGTCGTAATGGTCTCTCATATATTAATAGTTTAATAAAATATTGTTTTTGACAATTATCAAATTTGAAATCTCAAAGCTGGAATATTGTATTTTCCATGAGATTTGTTCAACTTTACCAAGAACCTTCTCAAGATATCAATACGTTTTATTGTCTTCTCTAGTGTTGGAAAGTTAAAATTTGAACTGAATTGTATGAATGTTTTCAATTGTTGATGAGGAAGACATCTGCATGAACACCAGAAGTAAAAGCAACTCTCTACACTAAAGTATTCCTTTACAAATTTGAAGAACCGCGGGAATCAGAGTTAATCTACCAGATGTCACTATTGTCGTGTAAGCAGCAAGCAACGTGTAACTCCATCGCGGCGATTCAATCTCAGTCCCTCTCTCTCCCTCGTTCTCAATCACCATATCTTTCTCACTCTTCCTCGAAAGAACATGGCAATAATGAAGTCACACAAGTGCCGTATGTTACCGTAGTATCCTGCGCATAACCGACTCCTCAAATTAATAGTCACCGACTTAGTTCGTGTAACTTCCCCAACAATCATCCGACGGTACACGAGCAGTGTACGGGTTTAAAACTCCTCCCGACACGCAACTGTGTATATTTTATATATATAATATATGTATATGTGTGTGTCAGTCGTGTTTGCATCTGTGTAAATGCCTGAGAGTGTTGAAAATGGCCGCCGTCGTTATTGCCGTGTTTGCACCCAAGATTTCACATTCAGTCGTGTTCCAACCGAAGCCCAAAATGTCTTAGGTTCACTGAATTTTCCTCCAAAAAAAATAAGGATCAAAATAGAAGGGAAAAAAGGGGAGAGGTAATTCTCAAATGATTGTGAAGTGAAAGAATATTGAAGTAAACAATTAAAAGTGGACAAGTTGTAGCCCCCAAAGTTTCTTATATTCCTTTTAATTAAAAGAAGAAAAATTCGAAGGCTTTTTTAGTCCAAGGCCCATTGGCGGTGATTGTACCCCGGGGCTCGATGAGCAGTGATAATATCAGTCCGGTTATGAAATCAGTATCTGATGGTGAACTTGGAGAATTATGTTGTAATAATGATAATAAAAATTTGGGTGTGGATGAGGTTAATGATACGAAATCAAAAATTAATTTTAAATTAAAAAGAACTCTCACATTGCCAAAAAATTTATTTAATACAACAACGAGAATGTCAAGAAGACGTTGTAGACAACGTGACGCTAATGAAAATCATAATAATATAAATTGTACACGTGATAACATTAAAATGATGGCTGATAATAATGGTCTAACAAATAATTATGATGATAAACACGGTAACAAAAAAGTATTTAGAAGACCATCATGGAAAAAATTTATCAATAAAATGGTACAACATATGTCAAGTGTTGGTACACAAAATCATAAATTACCAAGACGTGATGATATTTCATCAAGTGCTAATGATATTAGAGTACCACCACCTAGACCACCACATATACCATCAGATCGAGTACCTGGTGTCATTGGTCTCAGAAATCATGGTAATACATGTTTCATGAATGCTGTTTTACAATGTTTATCACACACTGATATACTCGCCGAATACTTTGTACTTGATCAATACAAAGTTGATTTATTGAGGAGAAATAAATTGAATTCAAAAAAATATGGTACAAAAGGTGAAATAACTGAACAATTGGCATTATTGCTTAAAGCAATCTGGAGCTGTCAGTATGATCCTGAAATGAGCACTGCATTCAAAAGTGTTGTTGATAAATATGGGAGCCAGTACAGGGGTAATTTGCAGCATGATGCACAAGAATTTTTATTATGGCTACTTGATAAAGTACACGAGGATCTCAATCAGGCTACCAAGAAAAAATATAAAATTATCAAGGTAATAATTACATGATTTTCTTGAAATAATTCGAATAACCAACGTGAATAGACAAAATAAGTTTTTCACTATTCCTGAAACAGATTGGAATACAACGAATGTGGGAGAGATTTTTGTATAGGAATAATTGTAAAGTTGCTACTAAAATTGTTCTAGTTCCTTTGGATTTTGACATATTGAAGACAGATTTGGATTCATAGTATCTGAGTGAAGGTTTATTTTCGATATTAATGAGATGAAGAAATTAAGTATAGGATTATAAGAGTAATTCAATATATTTTGTGTTAGCAAACATGATACATCTGTTGATGACGATAGTACACACACAAATCGAGGTCTACGCCTGTTCCTCGTAACGCATTTATCTGAGCTGAGGTGAAAATAAATATTCCAGAATAGGGGAAAGTGGGGCAAAATGGATATTCCAATCAAACTTTATGACATGAAAAAAAATTCAATGATTGCGTTCGATAAGCTGCAGAAATTTCCAACGGAACATCCGTGTCAGAATTGATTTTTAGGAATCTGGAAAATTTTAGAATTCTGGCCAGAAGTTGGAATTCCTCAGCTTTTCAATGGAATTATTAAAAATAGCAGATACATGCATTTACTCCTAATGCCCATTCTCGCCTATCTTCTCCTATATCCCGAGAGATATGTGCCGATTTTTGAAGAGTCATACTATCATCGGCAGGTCAGCTGTCGTTTATTTGTACATAACGGAGCAAACTTAATGCCGTTAGAATACAAGACACTTGGACTCAGTGTTGTTTCTTCAAGTATTACAGCTTCATTTACATCCTTTTTTTGCTCTAGTTTCTGGATAATCAGTTGTTTGTATCAATTGAATTCAATGTTTGATGTTGATTCAGATTACGACAATATGTTATATAATAATTCAGTAGAATGAAGATTTCACAATGAGTTAATGATTCATTGGAGCCTTGAACTTGTTAATTAAAACAATAGTTTTATCATTTGGTAATCTTTATAGCTCTCGTAGCTTCTATGAATCATGCAGTTGGTCAGTATTTGATAATGTCATTTTACAATGAAATATGAATTGAGGGAACAGCTTATGTTCCTCAATATTGAGGGGACAGATATTTCATCCAAATCCTATAAAGTAGCCTTTCAAGTCGCTGCTACAGAAAGATAATGTTGTTTTTTTCATTTTTTTCAAACTGAGAACAAATTTGTATTGCTGATGAATTTTTCCAGAATGTTTCGCAATCCAGGGGAGACTATTGAATGTTTGTAATAAAAAATGTTGTTGCTCTTTTTTTTAATCGGCAAAGAACGCTATCGGCAAAATTCACTTATCTCGAGTTCTTTAAGGACAATTGAAGTTGGAAAAATCAAATCATCTAATTGTACATAACTTCCCTATTATTTCTTCTATAAATATTTGATATTTGGCAGTTTGCACCATTATCCACCGTTTAACTACATTTTTTGATAATCAAATATTTTCAAAGCACTCTATACTCTCAGGCGAACAGAGGTAGAGGGAGACCTTGAAACGCGCAACCAATCAACAAGTTCCTCGTGTTGATCGGGCTGGGCCTTATGCATGCATTCGCTCTTTAAACATCACAATGTTTTTTTTCTCCTCATACTTCCTCGAACGCTGCGCTTTTTTCTACATTGCAGCAAACGTGCATGGAAGAATTTTGTTTGGTAAAAAAAAGAAAAAACATGGTTTATGAATGTACTTATAAGTGCAACGACGTCACTATGAATAGTGTGTGGGAAGAATTGGTGAATCACTGGAACTTTTGAAATATACTGTGGGTGAATGCATGTTTTTAAAAGTTGACTTAAGTTTTTTACAAAGATAATATCAGGCGGGAAAATTATGAGAGAAAAATTGTAAAAAGGCTGATAAAATATTTTTCATTTTTATGATATTTTTGATCATTTTATTATATAGAAAGAAATGAACTTGGAAGAGATTCTATTTAAAGTGTATCTATTCTCGTAGACACAACTCATAAATTTGAATAATTTTTTTTTTTTCAATACTGTATGGAATAAATTAATAATCATTGGCACAGTGGCAAGTGAAACTCAATGTAACATTGAGCCTCTACATCTATAGTGTCATGCACAGACAGGAGACGCCGGCCTTCACGGTGGATTACTCACCTACTGTCTGAACAGTAAAATTACTTGAAAATCATTGAAATTGCTCAACTATTGTTTCAATAATTTTATTATTGGTATCGATCAATTTTGAAAATCCTAGAAAATTTTAATGGTTATACATTTCATGTAAACTTATTATTTAGTAGAGAAATAGTCATTTCAGTTGCATTCAACACGGAATTTTCTACACGGTTCATGATAACAATAGAATTTATTTTCTCTTTTAAAGCCGGGCGTGCTTCTTTTTCACGTTTTACTTTCTCCTTCTATAATCGCGTGCAAGCGGTGAAAATTGTAGAGGCTATGCACTACGTATTAATTACAATCTGAGTCTGCACTTTTGTCGACATTTTGATGATAGTAAAAAAAATCATTCAAACCTCAACGTAAATCTCTTTTAAAACAAAACTCAAAAGAAATTCAATTACTGAATAACAATTGACATTCCTCTGATATTCCATAATTTAAGGGGGATGGAACAGTTTTTCTAATAACATTATTTGTATAGAAAATGACGAGCTAAAAAGATTTTTTTACGAAAATTGAATGATGAAAATTTATGGAAAAGTAAAATGAAGTCGAAATTTTTTATCTATTACTTTGTCTATTCTCCCCAGAGACTAGAAGAATCACTAAATATTTTGCCGAAGCCCTTGAACTTACTTCCGAGAGGTGATGAATGATTCAAGGGCAGAATCACGTGTCCCTTATGCGTCATCCCACCCTACTGCATTTATTGTAATTGTGATCCAATTAAAGGGAAACCTTAGACAATATATACTGCAATTGAATACCACAATAATTATCATTCATTTTTCGTACCCTAAATAATATTCAAAGCAGAAAGCTAAATATTTTGTCACACTAGTGTCAATTGATATTTGACGCTTGACGTTCAAATAAGATTGCGAAATTGTCTGTGATAAATGGCACATCAGATTCATCAAACAGTTATAAATTAAATTCGTTCCAACTTCCTGCAATAATTGTAACCTTTATTCATTTTTGTTTCCTCATTCCGGCATTGCGTAAGGATTTTTTTCTACTCTGTTCCATTATTTCCGTGCGTATTATTCAATCAATTGTGAATGATCCTTATAGAAACTATCAAGATCTAAATGAAAAATTCTAGTTTCAGTCTTTCTATCAACAAGAAAGATATGAAAAATTTAATAATTTAATAAAAAATTTTTTATCAATCTATGAAAATAAACTTCTGTATGATCAGTATGAAAATTTGGAAAAAAAATGAGCAAAGACGTGAACCAATATTTATCCACAAGAAACAACCCTTCGTGTTTGTAAATGAATAAAAAAAAAATAACAAGTGATATACTCAGAAATGTAGGTCTTGTCCTTGAGAAGACAACGACCGTGCAGGAAATAAATTCTACTATGATATACAGTGTAAAGATATATAGTCTAGTCGCGACTATGTAAAAATAACCTCTGTAAACTATTATTAATTTATTTTTGTAGACGAATAGAATCAGTAAATGACACCAAGCTCTATCTAAACAAAAATAGAAGAGATAACAGACAATTTCACTCACTTAGAACATTTTTTTAATGAGGAAGGTAAATGACTGTAATTTTTATATGATTGCAGAACTCATTTGGAAGACCTGATGACATCGTAGCAGCTGAAACTCTGGCTAATCACGTGCGATGCAATCATTCATTTGTGCATGAAGTATTTCAAGCCCAATTTCGCTCAAGTTTGACATGTCCAAGATGTCACAGACAATCAAATACATTTGATCCATTCTTGTGTGTTTCTGTACCAGTACCACAACAGCAGAAGCAAATCAATCTTTTTGTGAATGTTTTGTACACATCACAACAACCGAGACAAGTTAGAATCGGGGTCAGTGTGAATCAAGCTGCGAATATTAAGGAACTGCGAGAGATACTTGCCAGTGATACCGGTATTGAAGAGAATCACTTGTTGTTGACCGAAGTACATGATGAAGGTTTCCACAGGTAATGAATACGTGATTATTTTATTTATTTAATATCAATGTCAATACAGAATGAGAATGAAAAAAAAAGAATATCTATTACTCTCATTGAGCTTTTATCTATGCTGGGGAAAAATTCCAGCTATTAAATTATCGGATAGTTGGAAAATACTACAAGACAATCAATGAAATTCAATAACTATTTGCGAATCATAAATCTTGCTCAAACATTTATCTTATAAAAAAAAAAAAAAAAAAAACCATTTATCGATTTCCAAAAGTGGAATTTGGTAGAATATGGGATACAAAATTGATTGTATTATAGAGTTTTTCAATCTCTTTTACGAAACCAATGACACTTTGGCAGCCGATGAAATTTCATTCCCTAATGTAAAAAATTTATTATTCATTGTTGTTTTTCTTTCTATACAGAACTTTTTCTGACTGTCAACCACTCTCAGTAATAACTGAAAACGACCCATTGTACTGTATCGAGCTTCCTCAATTAAAAGAACCAACTGAACAAGCCTACATTCTTCTAGTATGGGTGAATGTACTCATGAAAGGTGATTTGAGAGAACGCTTCGGTAGTCCATACACTATGCAAGTATCCAGGGAAACATCCTATGAAGATCTGCAAAAACTTTTACTGAAAGAAATGCACACAACTTTGTCAGAAGATATTCTCACATCGAGCCAAAATCCTGGATTATTTAATATACGCGTAGCCGATCCAGCAGCAACGCCAGTTCAGGATGAGCATCCATGCATAGATCCATGTGTAGAACATCCACTTTACACTGAACAAATTGAGCAGGCTTTGGCTCTCTGTGCTGATGATTCTGGTCCTCAACACGTCAAACTCATTCTCGAGTGGGATGAAGCAACGAAATCCAATATAATTCAAGATGATTCTGATCAAATTGAGGAGCACGCGAGTGTTAAACAATTGAAAACAAATGGTGAACTTGGTGGAACAGTTACGCTAGAAGAATGTTTTGATTTGTATACAAGAGAAGAGATTTTAGGGGCTGAAGATGCCTGGCATTGTCCGTACTGCAATAGAAAGCAGGAAGTTGTTAAAAAATTAGGTCTATGGTCACTGCCAGATATTCTCGTAATTCATTTAAAGAGATTTCGCCAACAAACTGCTAAACAACGATCCACATCAAAATTAACCATGTTGGTGGATTTTCCACTTTATGGTTTCGATATGACACCACATTTAGCCCATGGCGGTGTACAACCAAATCATACCAATGTTACACTTGGTGGAATTGGTTGGTCACCATGGAAAAAACCACGAGCTAGACATCATAATATTCCGAAATACGATGAAAATGTTTACGATCTCTATGCAATTTGTAATCACCATGGACAGGATCTACAGGGTGGTCATTATACTGCATTTTGTAGGAATCCTTACGACACACAATGGTATTGTTTTGATGATACTAGAGTTGAAGCTGTTAATGATACTAGTCTCATAACAAATTCAGCCTACATGCTATTTTATCAGCGTAGAAGTAGCAATTCACCTGGTAATTCATCAGCTGCGTCAACAAGTTCAACTGGCTCTGGTATTGATCATTGGGTCTCCAGAATGCCACCATTTTATTTCAATAACAAAAATACGAATGGTGTTATTACAAATAATAAACAGAGTAAATCACAGGAGGTACTTTGTCAGGAGAAAATTGTTGAGGAAAAAAATCTTAATAATTTTAATCGTGGATTTCGTAATTATGCTACATTACAACCAATTAAAAGGCATGTTGCTACAGAAACTGGTGACACTGAGACTGGAGAGATTGATCATTATTCCGATGATGAGGCACCTTTCCGAAGAGAATGGGTAAGTTGTTGAATATTCTTCTTTATTATTATTATTATTCTTCATTATTTTACTCAAAAATTTTCTAATTTATTTTATAATTAG
>JABSMS010051583.1:0-22563 GCA_018902275.1 Aleiodes sp. PSUC_FEM 10030003
TTTAAGGATCTTTGAGTGTTTCTCTGTCGAGACGTTGATAGTCGTCGACCCCACAATTTGTACTAGAAGCATCTCTCTACTCATATATACCAAACACAACGAAAGTAGGATTAAATTCAGTGGGCACGGTTACCGTAGAACTGGATTACTTGGGCAAAACGTAATACCAAAAGCTTCAACTAGGTGGACTATGCTCTAGTCTTCTTTGATGCAACGATCGCTAGAAACCCAACAGGGGTGACAGTACATGTATAATCGGACAAACTCTAGGATAGTTAGAACGCACTTTAGGAAGCCCTAGAAATGTACTTCAAACCTTTAGATTCTCTCTGGATGAGTAGTTCAACGTTTCTGCGCATCCATTGTAAATTTGTATTCACATTTAACGCTGAGGTGTTTACCAAAGATGTAGGACCAAAAACCGGCGCCAAACCCTTCTTTTTATACTATATAACCTCACTGTAGAAATGCATTCGCGCGCAAAGAACCACCCCTTCCCTTAGCTCACACGCTCGTTTTGTACCGTTGAATTTATGCTACCCCGGGTCTCGTGAATTTTCTCAAACGGGGCATTTTTGCCACTGCAGCTTCCCACCCGTCTCACATACACATCCATAAACTCAAGGAAAAAGGAGAGAATAAAGTAGAAAACTAAACGTAGGGTCGTACACGTTTACATTTGGTATCTCAGGGTGAGAGAAACGACACGCACATAACCGAGATCCTTTCTTTTTCCTTCCTTTTCTCATTATTTTTTTTTATTTATATATATATAGGTTTTCTCTTTCTACTAAAATGGAGCCTCTTCGGTACCACTCAAGTGCTTGGTAATTCATGAAATTTACAGTCGATTGGCTTTGGAAGAGAGAAAATAAAGAGCGACACAAAGAGTGGCGGAAAAAAAGGGTGCATTGTGGAAATCTTCTCGGTCAATCTTTATCTGATATCTAACGTCTCATGGGAAGGAAAAGAGTTCTCTTTCATAGGTGATAAAGTCAATTGGATTTTTCAGCATAAATCTCGTATGAGAAACTTATTCCAAAAACATCACAATATACACGTTAAAGTGGAACCTATAAAACTTTCTCGAAACATCACGCCCTCTGTATCATTGGAGTTTGATGGTACTTGAATAGTTATCTCTGTTGTGCTACATATCTACTATGTAGAAGTGGCTGGCCAATTCAGCTTGCAAGCACGAGAGAAGTGGCGAGAGTTTGAGAGTGGGGAGGCCATGGAATCCTCGAAACTTCGTATGCATGCAAATCCGAAATGGAAAATGGGGAAACGAGTAGACGAATTTCAATGTTTAACTCCCTTCAACATTCAAGCTTCTAACGCAAAATGCCTTGATACTGTAGCTTCGTTGCTTCGCACGACGATCCGACTTTTTAACCCGTGTTTTTCTTATAATTTGCTCTTTTGTTTTCTTGCTATTTTATTTCTGCATTTTTTTTTTTCATCGCTTGAGATTTGAGTGCGCATCATGATTGCTTGGCTCATGCTTACAGTTCAATATTTAAGCCGTCTAGCTTTCTATCAGGATTTTATATGCACTGGAATGATAGCTGAATAAGATACTATTGAGGGAGAATGAAGAAATAAGATAAGATGAGAATCATTAGGTTTATGATGATAAGATGCTATCCTATAGGAGACTCTCAACTTGAGATTGAGATTACCTAAAACTATTTCGAGTTGATACGTTCCAGAGATCTATCAAGTTTCGAGTCAATATCTTTTTATTTCTCTCCCCATGTGTTTTTTTTATGTGTTGCAGATAATTAAAATTGGAAAAAATATCGATAGAGATCATACTTTTCGTTTTTTCGTTTCATCAACTGGTAGAATTTCAGTAATAGTGGTAGATTTGATTTATGATGGAAAGTTTGTGTGATGGTGATTTGAACGAACGATATTCCAATGTTGTGCGATGAGAGATTCACCCCTTTACTCTCCCGTGGTGAAGTTTAACGCAGTAGGTTGTAACGGTCGTACATGACATTCGCGTACACCTTAGCCGAAGCGTGAACCCGAGAGTGCGGTCACGCGTCGTTGCCTCAATAAATCACGTCACGAATATGAGGCGCGAGACTGGCCATTCGAAACAGGTTGAATGTCCGGAACAACCAACGGTGGCATTGCCACTTCAGTTACGCTATATCGTTCTACGAGAGTTGGTTGTGTGCAACCAAGGCGGGATGAAGGGGGAAAGCTTCAGTATGAGTTCAAGAGGAGTATATATACGTGTGTACATACCGTTGGAAAATATCCCTAGAGGATGCAGGGAATATTCAATTCTCTCTGGTGTACTCTTTTTTCTTCCATTGTTCAGATATGGTGTAGAGTTTGTTGAGAAAACTAGTGGGGAAGATGGAACTAAGAATACACTCCGTGACCTCTTGTCTGATTTAAATAATTTTCAAACAAAATTCGCTACTTGCCGCTATCTCCCTCCTTCTTTACTATGGCAATATTTATTCCAATGAAATAAAATTTATATGAACCTTCAGATATCACCAACTCAATTTTCATATTGGGCTTTATGGTATTTTTTTTCTCTCTTCACCACCCAAAATTTCCCATTCTCTACCTCACACAAAAAAGAACCCATCATGATCCCATTCCTCTATCCAAAGTTATCGATATTTTACACATTTTCCTATTTTTATGCACATCTATAAAGATAAAGAAAGATCTTGAAGACTTCAATAGTAATAAAAAATAAGCTTGCAATTTTACTGCAATGCTTTTCTATTTTTTTCGTTATTTTCTTTACGAGCATTCAAGTCTGAATGTTTTCAATCCCAAGGCAAAAGCTTGCGTTCGAACGGCCAATTATCGACAAAGCTTTCGTTGATAGTGCACGAAAGGATACTGTGGTGGAACTATAATGGGGGAAAAAAGAAAAACGGCATGAAAAAACAAAACACGCCTCATCGACCCTTCTTGCCTTTGGAGTCTAAAAATCGTTGTAGATTTATGCGCATCAAGATATCCAGCTCCTCTCTCAAGATTGCCGTAGTGCGCTCTCGGGGAAACGTATTTCAGGTGTGAACGAGCCAAGTAGAATTTGTTATAGTGGGCAGAGAAAGAAAAGAGAGAAGAAAAAAACAGGAGGAGAAAAGTCTTTCAGATAAAGAGAAACTTTTCATTTTTATTTATTTTTTTATCCCACTGAATATAAACTTGGGCTCGTACATCACATTGGTTTATTCTAGGAAGAGAAAATAAAAAAGGAAAATGAAAATCTGAATAAAAGCATTACCATCCATCCATCTTTTATTAGAATGAATAATTTTTTACTTTACAAATTCACGAACTGTTGGACATTCGTTCGTATCGTAAGGGAAAATAAATGATGTGTTATGTGTGAGTTACGATAAATAATCCACTGGCAAAAATTTTTTTAGGGATTTACATTGAAATGAATGGAGTTAGTTCTGTTTTTGTCAAAAGAGGGGAACAAACACGGATAAAAATCCGTATAAATAAGGGCAGAGCGAATGTCATGAAATCAGAATTTGTAAACATGGCGTTATTTCGGGGGTGGGGGGAAGGGGTAGGGGAAAATTCATAGTGTTGTTGGTAATAGACGAGGTTAAACTCATCCTTGAATGTTCTCTTTTTCGTGCGACTACATTTTTCTTCTATTTTTCAATTTTTTTTTTATAAAAACATATAAATATGTTGGACACTGAGTATCGGATAAATTTTACGGTGTTAAGAGAAGAGGGCTTTTGAAAAAAAATTTATGTCGACGTTGGTGATTCATACAGTATAACAGACACTACTATACAACAGCTGAAACCCAGGATAATCCAGGGCGATGTTAGGGACGTATTTCAGTGACGTGGTTAGTGGCTTGACTATCGTTTCAGTGTCATAGAACTTTCACTCTCTCTCTCTCTCTATCTCTCTTTTCCTCTCTTTTTATCCAATCTAGCTTCTAACGCTGGATGTATCCACCAACTAGACGAGAGTGAGGTTTCGCATACAGGTTCACGTTGGCCTCGTTGGATTGGAGCTTACGGCCAGGTAGATGAAACTATATACCAGACTATCTATATATACAGCCATCCTGTTCTCGCAACTAGGGATATGGAGGGTTGAGTTTTCGCGTATCCGCTTACTGTGTAATAGCTGCGATTAAACTTTATAGATTTGATCAGACGAGACCAACTTTGACTTTCTCGCTTGAGACAGGCGGCTATCTGATTGCGGATACCTCTATTGCATCATCATAAAATCTCTTGTATAACAGACGAATTAGATTTTCCAATATATTTAATATTACTCGAACATTGTGATTGATGCGATGAATTATTATTGTTGATTTTGATTTTTTATATTTTTTCTCCAAAAATGGGTTGAATACTGAAGAGGCTCATGAGTTAGTAGCGATAAAATACAATCGATACATAGAGCATAATCCAGTCGTGCTATGCGTAATCACAATACGATTACTGCCAAAAGCATGTTTAGATTCTGGAATGTTTTGACCAACGGCGGGCCAGTTTCATTGCTGGAATGCACCAGATATTGAGGACAATTCGCGTGTCGTGAACACCAGAATATTCAGTGTGTAAACGCCCACACGGCATCGATTCTGCACTCCATTCACCTTGTCTCCTCTGCATTTCATTCCACCCTCCACCTACAGCCATCTCACTAGCATTCCACTACACTAATCTCACTTTACGCCATCCTATAAATACATCTCTCCTCAATTGGGATATACATTTCTGCATTTTGCTCCAATAATATTTCTTCGTTGTATTCTACTGAAATGTCGGTCTAACATTGAGTTCCCCATCATCTTGATAGCAAGTCACAATGAATCAACAATTTGAAAAAATTGATTTAATAAAAATTTCAATTAATTTGGAGATTGGAGAAATGGAATTATGAGAAATAGTCACCTAAATTTTAATCATCGTTGGTTTTCAAATAGCAGAATGTTTTTTTCATCAATTGTTATTTTGGAGTATGTCATCAGGTGGAAGGTTTTGTTCCAGTTAAGTAGTCAGTTATAGGAGCATTGCAAGCGGCGATAATGGCCGAAACGTTTAGAGTTGGTACGAGAGTATACCCACTCCTCATAACCTCCTCTGAACTTCTTGCCGCCTCAGGTAGAGAAATAGCGTTTACGTGGTCTATAGCACAAACCAATGCTTGGGATGTGTCTCTGTGGAGCCGATAGGACAAATTCTAGAAGCCATTACATGAAGATAGAGCGTATAAGCGATATTCCATTTCCCATCGTCGTTTGTCTTGTAATTTATGCATCAGGACGCAAATTCAAGCATTTCTCATGATGCTTCTCATTTACCTCACCCCATTCACTATTTATATGTATAGTTCAAAGGAACTTCTACTTTCCTTGCAATAAGACGCTGTGTTTACAAAAGCTTTTCAACAAAGCGATATTGGCACTTGATTTCCCTTCCTTTTCTCTACCCCTGTTACTCTATACCATCAAACATATCCTGACTCACCCTTCGGTAGAATTCAATTTGAAAACCCTCTGTTGTATATCATTGTTCCGAGAGACCTCTGTAATTCTCTTCTTCCTTAATGTTGTTTCGTTTCTCCTGACGAAAAACTATTAGTCTTTTCCATTTATGAATTTCTATTTTGTTCCATTATATTTCTTTCCAGGTTGGGGTTAGGTAACTCGGCTGAATATTTCACAATTTTCAAAATTTATAATTTCATGTTGCCAACCGTCTTGGTATGTAAATTGCAGACATTAAAAAAATTTCTAATTCCCACTATTTCTTGTGCATATGCAATTCTACATATTATTATTATGATGAGCAGCAATTAAATGTATTCTGGTATGTTACACAAGGTAAGAGCTTTCCTAATTGTCTATGCAGAAAAGTCATTTTGCCTCAATGTTGCTATGCCTCTATGTTCGTAAATATTTGCGAGGGTAAATGCGTAAAATACATGAAGGTTTTCAATTGCAAATGGTGAATGTGATTCACGCTACATCTTTCAAACAGAATTTCAAAGCTAAAGAGACTCATGGAGAATCAGTGATTGTATTAGTAGTGGAAGGGTATCTGTGAATGAACAGGAATGACCTCTCACTAAATCAAATTCAATCGAATGAAACAGTAGGAACGTTGATGGATTTGGAATGGGATGGCCTTCTGTCATCATAGTGTACTGGAGATTGAGGAAGCGATTTGGATGAGAAGTAAAGGCTAAAGTAGGATGAGGTTGTAACAGGGGAGAAGGTTTACTACCAATAGCTTCTTCACGAGAAAACAATGGATCCATCTGCATCCATGGCCTTCCATTACCCGATCAGGACACTTGTGGTCGTCTATCGACTTTGTCTTTATAAGTAAGTTTCACGATAGTGTCTACAATGGAATTATGGGCTGGGCCCCTACAAAGTTCTTGAGCTATATTCAGTTGTTGCTAGGATCACTTCAACTCTCTACTCACTGTTTCGCACCCATTTCGTGGTTTTCTGCGAAATACCTCTTTACATTCATCTCACTTTAGAATGTATCTACATCGCAGCTGCCATTTGTGAAAATAAATAAAAAGTTCAGCAAGTGAAGATTTTCTATTGGTACATCAAACTCGTTTAAACAAATTTAGATGGTCGTTGACCAGTTTGTACACGGAGAGGTTTTCACAGTAGTTACGGAGAATTAGTAATTATGAGACTGTCCTGAGAAAAAGGTTCACTCAATGTCACTTCGTTCCACGATTAATCCCTAACAGGAATTTTTACACCCATGATGGGGTCAAATTTACTCATTTCTTCTCTCCGTGTACAATAATCATTAAAATTTCTGTACCTGACCCAATAGCCATGATTTCGTTCTTGCTCAAGATTAGTAATGGACTACATCCAGGAATTTACTTGATCACAGTTAGTGATAGTTTGAACATTGAGCTCAACTGTAGATAACCATGGTATCATGTAAATGGTAATGGTGGGTGAAGCCATACTGTTAAACAGTGAAGAGCTTTACAATGATACACATCGTCATGGAAGCATAGCATCCTCAAATGGAAGTGATAAAGAGACCGAACGAGATATCAGATGAGGAGAATAAAAATGGGACTATAAGTCTAAAACTTATCCGATATCATTACTGAATTTGATTCAACTATTGAGTATTAGAGAATAATTTTACGTTCAGCCGATGGGTTAACGTACGCAATTTATGGCGTTCTGATGAATATTTTTTCATTATCTCCATTATTTCCTTGTCGCCAGAAGAGTAACAGATGCAATTTGGAATGATATCACCAATATGATCCAAGTTCATTGCAATATAAATTAGTTCGATGAAAAAATTAAACCTCTTTCGCATTAAAATTTTCTTTTTCTTTTAGTGAAGAAGATATTGGAATACTGAGACCCTCAGATAAAGTGCAAACTAATATCGACCATAAGTGTTAGTTACATCTACTGTAGTGATTCTGTTCTTGCGGTGGACAATGCATTCTGCCTCGGGTCTCAATTTCTCGGCTCAACACGATGACTAAGCACATCATCTCACGGTGTCCCGGTTTAGGTCTTCATTGCAGTTGAATTCTTGGCGTCAACAGGCTAATTCGTAACAAGAGTGCGCTAACGATATAACATCGAGTCGGGTGTAAGCTTTCATGATGTCGTGTCTGTGACTTTAATTACAGATGCCCCTTGTGAAAGTGTTGGGAACATTATCTAAATATGTGGTATACATGTCAAGGAAAGAGGTCGGACGATGTGATATATGAGAAGAACTATCTCGTGTTTCAGAATAAAGCAAATGACAATGTTTCACATCTATTCAACAACAGTTGACTCTGTGATGAAACTTTAAATGAAAAAAAAACATACGCATTATATGGATGAAAGAGATGAATAGCTGACTGGAACAAAAATTATTCAGATCAATGAATAGCGAATTATTCGAAAATTGTCAGGTCAATACGGATAAGCTTTTCATCGGGACATAACTATTTTTCTAGTGAATAACCTGCTGCATGTCAATTTTCATTCATTCCATGCCTTTAATCATCAATACTGCTTTCGTCCATGGTTCCAGCTATACAGTGTGTCTCTTTTTTTCATCTGTGACAGGAATTTCCGTTTTAATAAGCACAAAAAAAAGTAGAGAATGAAAAAGTTGCTCCTCTTTTACCATTTTTTCTTCAATAGGGAAGAAAATTCCCATTTTCAAAAAACCAATTACAATCCAAAATCGACTTATCTTAGGTTACCACTTCGCTACTGAATGGACATTCCGTAAGTAGTGTATCCTTGAAATAACTGGAACACTCTGAATATATTCTGTCCTAGAAAACTCATAGCAAGAAATGGAGAAAAAATGATTAGAAGTGGTATGAAAAATTTCTCCGTAAATGAAAACAAAAACAAAAAAGAGTATGGGTATGGAGTTCAGCAGCATGATAGTTCACTGGCAACATAGCTACCATTTTACAGGCTATCAAGACTCCAGGTTACTACGTAAAGCCCCATAGAAAGGTCGTATTTTAGTATATACAATCCCATGAAATCCTATCCATTGTAGAGCCAAATGGCTCCGACAACGTCAAGTCTGACTGAATAAAAAAAGGATAAAAGATAGATGGACAAAAAACTAGAACACTGGAGGAAAAAATAAGAACCTGATCAAATAAAACTCTATACTTCAAGGGATGGAGCAAAAAAGGCTGAAAGGCTCATGTGTTCTGGATCGTTACTATTCCACTGTGGTATTCTCTTTGGTTTACATTTCCTCTGGTGCTTTCCGCCTCAAACAAACAAGCTACAAGCATCATAACCAATATGGCAACTATTATGGGAAGTAATCAAAGGGGTCAAAGGAAATGGTGGTCATCATGATAATTCGACTTCAGATAACTTGATCATAACCATTGTTCCATGCTTCCTAGACGTACTAATCGATTCTTTTTTATGAGTACTCAGTATGCATTATTCTATTACTTGCTAAATGGTTCTCATTCTATTCATCTTCAGATGATAATAAAAATGTATATATACGTGCTCTTCGTCACTTCTTATCTATCATTAATGATATGAATAGGACGTAACCATGTGAATTTAGTGGGTGAAAGTAGTGATCGAGAAGTACACAGAGCCGATGACCTAGAGATAAGCTAGTAAATGAACTATCAAGCATTTGTTATGGTTCAAAGAATTGAGAGGAATGTTTCTCAACGGAACTTTTACTTCATCCGAATATTCACATCGCGCGAAAGTAGAATAATTGGGTTTGATTCGTTTATTATTCGGAAAAATGAATTTGCTGAAACCTTTGAATATTAAGCTCACGAGGGCATTATTAATTATTTCCATGAAAATTATTTGTATTCTTTTACTACCCGTTAATTGAATTTCTGTAATTCATTTTCCAGATCCCATCAACACATTTCGAGCGAAAATTTAACGGTAATATTTTTGCCTTTTTCCTACTGACGGAATGAGCTTTTTTCTCTCATACTACTGAAAGATTTCCAGCATTCTCGTGAGTAGAAAACTTTATGTACGGTGGTGCTTATAGAAAATCCAAAAATATAAACTCGGATCACGGAGGAAAGTAATTTTCCACGTGATGACGGTCGTGCGGAACGATCTTTTTGGAAAGTACGTGTGGCAGGGTTCGCTGAGTCAAAGGAGATGAGTGTATCTCGAAAAAATACTCAGCTACCTACTGGTGAGGGGAGTCGTGAAGAGTGAAACTTTTGCGCACACGTTTATTAGATCGAATTGTGCCCAAGGGTAGCTTGTTTCATTTTCTCCGAAAGTGGCAAAATGTTCGTAAAATTCAAAGGTCTAGCTATCCACATCAACTCAAATGATGAAATTTGTTGAGGTCCAAAAATTAATTTCGTGAATTAGAACAAGAGTAGAGACAATGCCTTCAGTTAAATTATCAAGCTTATGTGCACTTACCTCCATATTGTTGAGCATGAATGAAAATTCAACACGGGGTTTAGAAGCTCGTACACTGCAATTTGCTTTGAGCGTGTCTCCAGGATCGTACCGTCTCCGTTCCGTCGTGATAATGGGCTTGCCTGTTGGCAAAGCTGAAACGAAATAATTTCCTCCTGAGAATAAAATCTATATACACAAACGCGTATAATAAGAACAAGACACTTGCTTCCAAGTACCTATGTACTACACATAGATTTTTCATGAGAAAAACCTGTGAAACTATTTAAATTCATCAAGTATTTTAATTTTTATCAATATTTCTTTATCAATAAGGAATATCCAATTTCTACAAATTTCGGATATGCCCAATGGATTCTATATTCCGTCTATCATACAATGAACGTGCACACGGACCAAGTGATTTCGTATCTCTTGGAGAATTAGTTTCGTTATTTTAGTGGAAAGAGGTTAGATCATCGGGTGAATCCCAACGTGATTGCTCCATTTGACTGTGCTATATATTCTAGCAATATAGTGTATAGTATCTCGTGCCCACTCACGTATCCTTTCGGATTTCATACGTCGTTCAATATATGAGTTTCACCCCAATTTTCGGATGAAATTGTGGTATGGCATAAAAGCGTATCCTGGAGCTAGTACAAGCCTTGGAAATTCGCGAATTTCTCTCATTGCCAATCCACACCAGCAAATGAACTTGCGATTCACCAAACGATAGGACAATTAATCGGGTTACCGTAACCCTCTGTGGATTGTAGTCCTTCGCCGCGTTCACCTATTCAAACGATATGGAATCCGAAATAATTTTACTCAATAATAAATCATCAGGCAAAAACGACAAGAAAGAAAATTGGTATTCGATTAGTCAGTCCATTATTTACTATTCCAACGATGAGATATTTTCACGAGATTTTACATTCTTTTGTTCCTTAATGTGGTTCCCTCTATTTTGTGGTGTCACAAGGAATAAGAAAACCTCTATCATTTTCGTGGTTCTTTGAAAGAATCCTCGTCTCGTCTATAACCCGTTTTATCCTTCACCTAGGTTCTTCAGAAAAGTCATGAAGCCGTAGCAACACAACTATGCTCCTTTATCAAGAAGAGAATAATGTAATTTTCAGTACCACCGTCGTAAAACATAGAGTAAAATGTATCTTCCCTTTGTGCATGTATTCTATACGAAACGTAGACTTGTTATCGTCGTTGAACAAAACTTGCTCATTAAGATAGTTAACTAACTTGAGTACAAGATCTCAATAATGGCTCATATCTGAAGCATAGAATTCCATACACGATATTATAATAGATACACTTATTAGTTATGTGATCCATTCGATACTACAGGCGATATTTTGATTTTTTCCTCAGTGCACATTTCTTATATTTTCTTCAGGCGGAATGCTTTTTCTCAATTCCATAAAAACACGATAACATTTATTATTGGAATACTTACAAACAACGACAAGCTTCTTAGTACCATATTCCGTTGAAAATGTTGGCGCGTCTGCAGTAACTTCACAACAGAAATTTCCGGTTAGAGCAAAATCCACGTTCTTTATTGTCACTTGGTTGTGATTGGAATTATTAGCCTGAAAAATTGAAAAAAAAAAGTTAATTTCATTAATTTTAGTGATGATAATCATGAGTCGCGTACACTTGCAACGATAAAATAAATCAAATATTTTTATTCCATTCTTTTTCTTCTATTCAAAACGGGAATTTCAATATAAATTAAACGTGGTGATGTTTGTGGTGCCGTTCATGGATTGTCACGGGATTCATGTTCAAGCCGATTGCAAATAATCCGAGGGTATTCGTGCAAATGGTGTGGCAAATAATGCTCCCGAGTTTCGTTGTAAGTGCCACAGGTGCAAGTATTGAATTGACAACTTTTATTCCATACTCATAAAAATGGTTTATCGTATGCTGATAAAAATATTTATCAAAAAATCAAAATATCATGCATAATTGTGTTTCCTCTGTTCTATTATTTATCGTAATTTGGAGGGAAAAAAAACAATTTTATCAATACTCACATCAACTATTATACCGGGTATAGTGAATATCTTGATAGGTGGAGTCTCTGTTGGGGAAAACCGGTAAAATTCGTGCTTGCCGCGGTACCACTTGAGAGAATAAAGCGGTGAATCCTCAAGTACGTAATGACAACGTAGAGTTGCCTCGTGACCACGTTCAACCACCTCTGGTATCACTTCCAGCGTCACGTTCCGCAGGCAGTGTGCACCTTTGAACAAAAAGAAACAAGACACTATTATAAGCAGCGTGTATAGAAAAGAAAAAAAATGTTTTTAAAAAAATTGGGTAACCAGTGTGGAAAAAAAAGAAAAGTTTCGGAGAAAATAAGCGAAAAAAACAGAAAAGTAAACGAAACCAACGGGAGAACAGGCGACAATGCATTAAGTCTAGTGTGCATCATTAGTCCGCTTTTACTTGGGCACAACGAGTGTAGAGGGTTGTGCGCGTCAGCGAGAAATTGCAATTCTGGCAAATGACTTCTCGTGGTATCCTCTCGGTAACGTCGGTTTTCCGTTTTCCGCATCCTCTCCCTTCCGCCCTTCAATCCTTCTATCCCACATATATTTCCACTCTTCAACCAAAAACCCAACTCTACCGCTCCATCCTCTGCCCTATACGTATATGCTTCAAACTCAACCACTTTACCACCGTTAGTACGCGCGAGAGTTTCGCTCATCGAGGTTACTTCCCTCACTAGCTAGTATCACTGCTTGTCGCTATTATCGACCTTCTATTCTTTCCCAATATATAGGACGTTAAGCCGAAAAGAATTGGAACGGTGATTGGTATTATTATTCAAATAAGCCACAGTTACACTTTTTATTGAGAAAATTTCTTCATCTGACTGATATGAAAATACTACTCCAATCACAAGTAGCCTGCAAGTCTTAATAAACCATCCTTATCATCGTAATAAATCACTCGATATTTTTGCAAAAGTTAATTATCCATAATTACACAGTTTGAATTTTCAAAGCTTTTCGAATTTCAAGAACATTTCCCGACATCTGATTAATTCTGAGTTGCGCATAGACAGAGCTGTTGTTATTAAAGTTTTCGAGAAACAATTCAAGCAAAACTTTCTCATCTTGTTGCGTTACTATTGAAATTTCTTAATTACTAACAATGTAAAAATGTACTGGAAGGTGAAAAGAAAAAAAAACTCATCATTTGAAGGACGAAAATTATGGAACCATGTTATGATAAGTTTTTCACGAGTTCTAGACCGAAGAACTTAATTGCATTTTTTTCCATTTTCATTCTATTTTTCGTATCAACCTGACGTTAGCCTTTCTTTAGAAGTCAACTTTTATATAGTTTTACTTAGTAATTTTCCTCTGCCGCCAATTCGACTCTTACTCTTAACTGAAAATAAAGAATCTAAGAAAAAAAACTACAAAAAATTTTTATAGAAGAGAAGATGAGAGTAGAAGAAGAGCGCAAAAGTTTTAATAACCAGTCTTACCTCACTATTTTACAATATATAGGAGGATCGCTCTATGAGATACGATCGCAAGCCCAGAAATAGCCAACTTGTTAGGATTTTCTTTCCTTTTCCTCCAGTGATAAGCATGGAGATGAAAAATTGGGGACACGGTGGTATCTTAAATTTTTACCGAGGGGAAAAGAGATAAAGATGCAGTAAATTGCAAGGAATTTGAGGCCAATGTTGCGATTCAGCGATTATTCTGGATTTTCCATTTGTCTATATCCCATGTACAAACTCATGTTTCTCCAATTTACAAATCGCCATTCCATAGTATAAAAGACAATTATAACGCTCAGGAATATTTTTGCACATAGATTCTCGTTAGTTAATCCAACAATTAGCCAATTCTATCGAGGAGTTCTGTAAATATTTACTCGTCGGAGTATTAAAGATTCATGAAATGATCGTTAAAAAAAGCAAGACATCGCGTCTCAAGGAAGGCTCCACTTAATGCAGAGTTACTTTTTTAAATTCATTCTTGCTCTGCCAGATATCTGCAATTTTTCTTTTTAATTCATCTATTTATGCACTTCTTACTTTTTCCTACAAACATTGGAGGTCTGAATTTCTATATTTAACCCGTAAAATCCCATTTATGCGGCGCTTGGAAGAAATGAATTTACAATAGTTGCTACGGAATCATATACCAGGCACAATTTATGATTTTCATATGAATTAACTACACTGTCAAGAAGTTGAATTTAAAGAATTAATATTGAAAGCTCAACAATTCAACTGCAGTTTACTATATCTCTCTCAATATTGCGACACAAGTTGATCTCACTGCAACATTCAATGGCCGCTCCAAATAAAATTCGACCCACAATGAATCGAGAGGAGTATGTCTGGAATTCATTGGATATTTTATAAACAAAAATTTCAATGACATCCTGATCTACAGCCGTTGAAACGTCTGCTGCTGTTTTATTCTTATTGGTTTCCAGTAGAATGTCATTTGTATGCAACGCCATAAACATTGACGGGGAGTGTGAAAGAGCATCGCTGCTGTCCATACCCGATTGGAATACATATTGATCTGTTACGCTACGAAATACATAGAATACCTATGGTGGACAAGAAATCATGGACTTTTTCATAGCCTCCAGTACATGCTCTGAATGCGTACTTAGTTCACTGGAAAAAACATTCATTCCGAGATGTGCTTTTGAAATTATAATACTTGAAGAATTAAAAAAAAAGTCGGGGGAATGTGCCCAATCATTACGTTTCATGATCAAGATAAATGATTTAATAATACATGTTGAACTTTTTCGTAGCACTTTTTGGAAAAGCGTGTGCTGTGAGATATGATAAACGAGTTGAGAATTTCAAAACTTTCACAATGTAGCTACTTCGGCAGAAATGCTATATTCATAGAAGTGAGGTGGTAGAAGGACAAGAGAGACTTAACAAGGATTGAGAAAGTGGGAAGCATGAAAGGTCGAAATATTGAGACAACATCGTTCCTTCTCACTCTATTCCTTCATCCAGAACTTACCTAGTTTCTACTCTTCAACTACGTGCAGCTATTGTATTTTCTTATGACCAACGAACTCGAAACAGTCTCTGCGACGCTTTGTTTGGCACGCTTCTCTCTCACGAAAGGTAACTTCTAGTGTACTCTTTCTATGGTTTTTATTGTATCTATTCTCTCTCCTACGACGCTATCTTCTTTTGATGTTTTAAGAATTTCCATTTTTTCCTCTCAGGTCGTTAGAACAGAGCGGAACAGGAAAAGCCAAATCATAGAAATCATGAATATGAGTATGAAATGTTTGGTTTTGTGTAGTTTTATTGAATGTAGAAGAGAATGCCAATAACTTCAAATCAACCTCTCAATAAAATTATCGAAAATAGTACTTTTCATATTTTTCTAATCCAAAAATTAATGCAAATACTCGGCGTGTTTAGAAATTAGAATAAAGAAATCGCAGCTAAACCCGCCGAGTATTTTCATTAATTTTTGGAGTAATGTTTTTCATCAGAGTCTTTTTTGCAGACAATATGGGAATTTCTCTACATTTGTTAGAACTCAAAATATTTGCAAAAATTGACTTCCAATAAAAGTTCACTCAATTGAATCGTTTTATTAGTTCTCCACTGAACTATTTCACTCGGCCATACCTTGATTTCATTTTTTTTCTTGGAAATATGTCCTCAGATATTTTTTCCCCCACATAGTTACTATGCGATGGGTTTTGCAAACAACATATACTCGGCGACAATTATATCTACTTGTATAGGGTATGCCAGTAAAGGAAAAAACGGCCAATATTCGATCACCAATACTGGCACCATATATTCCCCCAATTTTGCTAATCAATATGAGCCAATATTACAACCATAATTCCCATAAGCTCCCATAATTCATCCTTCTTTCTACTAATTTATTATAACAACATTCTCATATAAAGCCTAAGAAAAGTGACAGTTTACTGCTGAATTCGCTTCATTCTCACCTTTCCCAGTTGTTAAGCCTTTTTTGTCGTAAACGTTCCACATACGTACTTCACACGGTTTCATTCAATTACATGAACAAACATCAACCAGTACTATCGACTATTTTATTCTGACATCAATGGCCCTACTGGGAATCACCGTTGAATACTACCTATTGTTATTTCTCGCATGGTAACGTATTGACGCTCGCTCACCTGTTCAGTGTTTAATCTTTTGTTTTAATATTGAAAAAAATAGAAAAGAAGCCTAAAACACATGGTACGATGGAAGTGAACAGGAATAAAAAAATTCAACATGGCTAGGCTTCACTGTACATGCAGTCATGCTTACCAATTATACGCTCTTGCGAGCGTACGATGTTAGAATACCCATGTATACACCATCATTTTTTGTATGCTGATCGTTTTGTCGTGTGCGTGGAAAAATGAAGGTTCGTGAGAGAGCAAGAAAAAACATTGGCATACGAAAACAATGTACCACGAAGCATAAAATCTACATGTCGTACGGAATTGACTCTTTTTAAATATTGCACTACTCGAGGCATCCATTCAAACTGCCAGACACTTAATTGCATATCCCATTGTTGCATTTTGATTCACTCCAATATACTTTTTCATTGCTTCCAAACTTCTCTATTCTTCTAATTCATTCATCCTTGAAAGCATGATTCCATTGATAATTCCATCATGAATCGTACCTTAACTATGTCATGCGTTTAAGCAAAACCAAAATATCTCCAGAATAATGAAAAAATAAAGCTCATTTTCCGTGTACAATTTCAAATTTTTATAGTATTCGGTGACTCATTAATTATACTTGTTTTGCATTCTATATTTTATTAGGATCTCAAATAAAAATGATGGAATATTTTGATAATACATTCTCAAAACTATAGAATAAGTATTTGAGAAAGAAAGAAGAAATACTGTGATTGAAAATTGAGAATTCTCAAGGGATTAGCAGAACAATTTATGATATTCGCCCTGAGCTTAATTTTCAATTCGATAGGTCCGCTAGAAATTAGAACGATTCCATTGGACATTATTCTGAGAATAGCCGATTCCACTATTTGGAAGTTGGAGTAATTGCTTTTATCCCTTGAGCCACACATTCAGATTGTAAAAGTTTAATGGAATACCAGAAGATGCTATTTTGCAGCGTTTGTTATACTTTAGCATAATATTTTTATATCATATGGTGTTGCATTCTACATTTTTTCAATATTTCCCTCCATTTTTTGTTTTGAATGAAGCGTATATGACTCCACGTCTTTTGATCTCAGCAGGTATTTTTTTTTGTTCTCCTAACGAAGTATGGACTGTGCAGGGAGAGGAACGCCTTGACCGTATTAAATTTCCATATATGAAACAACAACTGTAGTAACGACCGGACAAGACTAGACTCTTCAAACCAACTGAAAACTCGGTCGACTGTACATCCCACTCAGCTCGACTTTATAGAGTGGATTATTGTATTATATATTTCATTATTATCTCTGAATCAAATAACTCTTATCGTGACACTGTCATATTATATAAAAGATGGTTGCATTAATACAGCGTTATTCAGAAGCGAAAAAAAGTGATAAATGCTGTAAATTTTGTATTTCTACCAGTTAATAGTCGTCATACATGAAATAGACGTAGAATCCATCTGTTGCGTGTGAGGTTGATAGAACCTCTTAAGAATCTTTTGAAAACTGATTGAATTTTAGAAAATGCAGCGAATGAACGATTCACTAGCATAAAAATAGAATGAGATTCATTACCTCATCAGCAAATTGAAATTAAAAAAAAAATTAAGGGAATCTCAGCCATATACAGCATATTCTGTTATTCCCTTTGGAGCTTTCATACTTTTCAGATTTCGTCATTCACAACTGTGATAAAGTGCAAATTCCTCACGAGTGGGGTGCGACAGATGAACGCTACCGCGCGGCTGGTTGGTTTTAGCGGTGATTTACGTTTCCGAGTACAACCCAGCATATTCATACATACAATCTTCTGAGCACTTTCTGGTTTTACTGTTGAATCCATGTGTTTCATTGATCCTGTTCCGTCGTGAAGCTACCACAGTCCTGGTTGTAGAGGATAGTCAACCAACCATGTCTGACCCAGATGCTCAATCTCTTCAGCCATTTAAATTACACTCATTTGTCTGCTATTGAAGTGAAAAATTGCATTCACTACATATTTTAATTCACACGAGGAAGCCCTCGATTTAGTACTCTCCAGAATCATGGCCTCAAGCTTAATTCATGTCAGTGGTTGCACTTTTTGGGTTATATTTTATTAACGATGAGGATTGCCTATTTTTTGTTCATATTAAACCGCATTATGTTCAATAATTGTGAAAGCATTTTTATGAAGCTGGGCTGGAATTCGATTGAATTTATTTTGGAATTGAATTTTTCATTGAAATATCGCTGGAAAATGTGGTTAATTTTTGTATCACTGACAATTTTTTCGTATCGATATCACATTTATTTGCATTTTTTTTTCGTTCTGAGTTTATGATTACGATACTGGTATTTGAATTTATTACTCTGCAACAATGATAAAATTTTCAATACAGAACAATTCTAAAAATTCAAATTTTTTAAATATTGAATTTTTTTTCAGTTCATATGAAATTTCGTGTTTAGTTTCAATGCTCCGGATGTTAATTCAATAACTCATTAGATATATCTCCGTAGTCGCGGGTAAAATAAGTCTAATTTCGTAATGTGAATATCTTCTCAACCGAATTCACAATAGACATTCTCCCACTTTATTTATATATCTTCACCATCTGCTGCCATACGGCGGTGGAGGTTATCTTTTACTCCAGCTACATTCATATGTTTGACCCTTTTGTAAATAGATATACAAACTTTGAATGGCATGAGCCCATCACAAGTGAGCACATTTTTGCCTTAAGACTAAATTTTTTTTCAGCTTCGAGTCGACTTCGGAAGATCACTTTTTGGTCAGTTCGACAATATACGACTACTGATCATTAACTTCTCTGCTAATCAGTGCCCTTTTTAAAGACATGGAAAAATAATCTAATGCTCATGAATGGGAAAAAAATGCACTATCAGCCTTCTTTATTTTTTTGTGTGCGTACGAATGGAAAATGAAGCTTTATCAATATTTTTTTTCACTTTTTGAAATGCCCCATACATATTTTCAATCGAATTCCTCATAGTGTCTATTATTGGGAAAATCACAGATCGAAAATCGAATGGTACATTGTGAACTGAAAATCCAGGGTCCCTCGTGATAAAGAGCCAGAAAGCCGGTCTTGTTACAGAGCGACGATTTTTCTTTTTCACCGACGTATTATTCCCCATCAACACCACGCCCCTCGTCCAGTTTTCCTATTCGTGGGTATTTCCTTCTCTAGTATATTGGAAATGGAGAATAACAAGAACAAATGAAAAATTCTAGGGTAACTTTATACAAAAGGAAAGCGATGAACCTGATAAAAATCATCGAAGTATTAATAAAGCGGATGCCTGATGCACAACAAGAGTGATTCAATTTATGGATTTCGGCTTTCATTGAAGAATTCATTGAATTCAGGAAACCAAAGTATTTGGTAAAGTTAATTAAATTTATAGATAGACATGATAACATGATAGACCATCAGAACTGATTTGGTCTAAACGATAATATATTACGAAAGAATACCTCTGTATTGAAAGAACAATATTTTTCTCCATAGAAAAGTGACTGAAAAAATTTACTTCATTGCGAATTTTCAATAGTACATATTTACTGCTGGTAATAAACACCAATGTATGGAATCATATAACTATAACCAAGTGTAGTAAAGTCAATGTAGTTATATTTTCACATTCAAAGAAACTTATCCTTACACATATTTGAAGAGTATGTGGAATTCGAGCGTGCAGTCAGTGGCAACAGTTTCCTCTTAGCCATTGGCAATTTTCAATTTCGAGTTAGGGACTGGTGCGGTGCACACATTGGCGTTTTCCAACTTCTGGCGCTCGTAGATCTCTACCAAGTCCCTTTCTATGGCACATCCGCAAGCGATAAAGAACAATTCGTCTTCCCTCCCGGTAGTGGCTCCGAATCGTTTTTCTAGTCACCGGGTATATATATACTGAACTTTTTTATACGTAAAAGGAAAAGCCCGCATCAAAGAACTTTCAGACGAATGCTTCATGACAAAAAGCTTCAGTTTGCAATTGGAATGAACGCGTTGCCAGTCCTTCCAAAGTTATGGCTCAAATATTTCTGCTTTATTTTTTTCTCCTTTCTTGTTTCTCAACTTTTTTTTTGTTTTCTTTCATTTTCTTCATAATTTTTTCCTTATCTTTTATTTATCTTTGGCTTTTTTCGTTTAAACAAATGAAGGATATGCTTTGTCCAGCTTATGTATATGCTTGAGAAGAGTTTCAGCAAAATGTATCCAGAAATGTCCCCCTTTCTTTTCTCCTCTCATCTGATCGTATTTCTCGGCTGATCTAGGATTATGGCAAGGAGAGCCCGACGAACGAATTCGATTCGCAGTTGTACGGGAAAATCCTGGTAGCGAGAAAAGGCAATCGCGTCAGACTCTTCAACGTACCATCCTCCTTTCCTCTCAATTTTTTCCTTTATCCCCTTTTTTGGCTTCTTCTACCATCCAGCCCTTTCTCACAGAGGTGCATCTTATACTCCTTGATGCTACCACTAGCGAGCGGTGCACCAGTGGCATTTCTATCAAGAGCGCTAAGATTTCTTCCGTTGAATCCGCTCCGTAATCTTAGTACAATACTTTTTCGAAGCTAACATCTTTAGTTTTAGACTTGGATAAAAATATTTTGGCTTCTTCAGAGTACCTTAGATTACTAATAATATTAACGAATGTGCCAAGTATTGTTAAACTATAAAAATGATAAATTTTAATCAATATCGCAGGTGGAGTACGATTAAGTTATTGCCTAATTTACATTGAGAATAGAACAAAGAGCACATTATGAAAAGGTGTGGAATATTAAAAGTTGAAAACAAATAAAACGAAAAAAAGTGTGGAAACAACAAAGTTAGTCTTTCGGGTGCAGTTTGCAGTCTGTTCGGCAATCTAGCTCGTTTCACCACTCTTTTGCCAACGGAAGTATATACTATAGAATGGTTTAACGGGGTCTCGGGTAAAGCGTCAGCTACGTGTTTTATGAATACTCCATGAGGTAATCCCTTAGCCCGTCCATATCCAATAAGTGTCGGAATATAGTGGCATAGTGGGTAGAATAGGGTAAAAATTTATCAGCGTGACCAAGAGCTGAGAAAGCGGAATCACCGAATATTTTACACGTAACGTTATCCTCTTTTTTCCCTTTATTACATTACTTAATAAAATTGAAATAAAGAGAGAAGAGCGTGATTGAAAAAGGAAAAGAAGGAGAAATCATTTTTTTTGCTTGTATTGTTTCATTTTCCTACCTCTTACTGCATAATGATCATTAACAGAAAACTCATTACTGATAGCGAATTACATTTCACTGAATAGTCTTGGACTCTAATTAAAATGTAGATTATGATGCTGAGTGTCATTATCGCAGTGTGCAGAACATTTCGTATGACTACATTATTACCGGGCGTGGAGTATGAGATTAAAATCTAATAACGTAATGGTAGGTGGTGCTAGAGTGTAAGTAATATGTACGCTGCGTCTTACCCGTTGGAGTACATTGATAAAATTAACCTATGATTAATCTCAGAGTTATGAGAATCAAATTATATTATTTGATTATTTTTTCCCTCTTTCATCGTATCAAATGATAAAAATCTAATTTTTATCATCGAGGATACACGTGGATATTTAAGGGTGATACATTTGTCGGAACGATACCTATCAATCTCACTGCCAATTTTTTCTTAGCGTTTTCGTTAGCCCAAACGAGGAAAGAGAAAAGAAGAATTGCGCGGTTAGAGTCTCTGGAGAGGCACTACACATACACACACACATGCGCACACACATTTCCAAACTAGGGAGAAGAAGAATAGGGACAAGAGCCATCGAGAGAGTGAAAGAATGGGGCGGAAAGTCATTTATTAGATCTTGGGAATGTGTACTCCGTGTGGATCAGTAATACAGCTGGGTCAAGGAAATAAAGTCCACATTCAACTGAGGGAAGTTGCTGATTCGAATCCAACTACTTTACTTTAGTATAATAGTACTGAATCCAGAGAAACATCAATTGTTATGAGTTCGAAATAATAGGAGGAAATAAAATATTGTGTGTGAATATAGGAGCTTGATAATAGAAGTAAGAAAAACAAAGGCGAGAATAATACGCTCGAAATCTAAGTATAATCGGAAAAATAGAGAGGCCGTGGAGTAATTAACTGCATCCGAATAAATGCAACGTCTCGTTGGCTGAGTTCTGAGTGAGGAAGAGGGGATAGAGTTAAAACGAAAGAGGTGGTATTTCTTTCACGCTACACAATCATTTCTGGACTAGTGTGAGTTAATCCTTTGGTTTTTTGTATGGAGAGAAGAAAGATCGAATCGATACCACCTGATTTTATTATCGACAAGTATCTCTCTTGGCTTTTCCACCTGCCCATTTCCAACTGCTTGTAGGTACTACAATGTATGTATATATATACGTAGATATTTATAACTTTTATATAGAAGAATATATATA
>JABSMS010051692.1:0-22563 GCA_018902275.1 Aleiodes sp. PSUC_FEM 10030003
ATATATCTAATATTTTATTGTATAAGTAAATGATATATCATGTAGTATACAATATTGATATCAGATCAGATCTAGGAAGAATAAATCTGTGTTAAATAACCCTTCTTGCCTTTTTTCAGGTAGAAAATAATGGAAAATAAATATATATGAGGGAATCATATAGTCGCCCTAGAGTCAATAGGACGCAAGTGTCATTTCCTAAAAATCTACAAAAATTGAATCTCATTAATTTTTTCATAAGAATACTAACTTACGCCCTTTCATTATTCAGCAAGAAAAAAATGGCACTTATCGATTTTAGTGCGACGATATATTTCTAAATATATTTTCCAATAATTTTCTTTTACGTTATCAATGATATTAGGATGTGAGATTCGAATGGGAATTTTTGATATATCAACTCTTATTTCATTCAGTATTTGATTATGTAATGAATATACTGGAATATATCGATAGAAATCTTATATTTTCCAATATATTTTCCGATAAATCTCTCTCTCCTGTACTATCCCAATATCAAATGGTACATGAAAGAGAAAATGTATAATTCTGATATTTTAATAATATAGAAGTCATTTATGGAGAATATATTCAAAATATATCATATATCCCTCACCTCCTTTTTCATCTACGCATAATATATGTTTTTCCACTGCCAAATGTCATCAAAAATATATAAAATTCGAGAAACGAACTGCGAAAACCAGGAAAATAAGGTCACAAATGTAAATACCGTTGTTCCCATTGAGATTTCTACCGCTTTGTCAATATGTGCGTGTAAAACAATGCAAAATCGTACATAAAATGACGTGGCCTCATTCTCAAGTTTGTAGTATTATGTGTGTATTACCAGGGGTTGGGTATAGAAGAGAAAGAGAGAGAGAGAGAGAGAGAGAGAGGGGAAAACACAACTGGGTAATGTCGACCGGACGCAAGAGACATTTCTCTATACTTGGGTTGCCTTATATATAGGTATTACAACACTGGTGGTGAACGATATATGCATGGTTGTTTGAGGCCGGTTATGGCTTATCTTTTTGGAGCACCTGGTAGGCCCCTTTGCCACTGTTAACTATCGTTAAAGGTACTTGGCGCTGTGTGTTACTTTACGCTTCGGTTTGACGCTCAACCGTGTCTATTGATTGAGATACGAAATTGCATATTTTTGTGCCTTCTCTAACGGTGGTTCTACCACAGGTAAAATGAATTGAAGGCGCGCGGTTTAGGAGAGGTTAGAGGATGAAAAAAGGCTTGATTCAAGTCGGAAAATTCGCTTGAATGGAATCGTTTTGATTCAAGGGCGCGAACAAATCCGATTAAATAGCAACAGCCCACTTGGATCAAGCCTTTTTAAACTGATCAAGCCACGAAATCTGCTTGAATCAATCCATTTCCCGGCGTGATTAAAACCGTTTTCCAATACTGAGTCAATCTCTTTTCTGGCTTGAATCAAGCATTCTTTTGGTATGAATCAATCCCTTTTCCGGTTTGAATCAAGCCTTCTTCGGACGTGAATCAATCTCATCTTCGGCTTGAATCAAGCGTGTTCAGACTTGAACCAAGCAATTTTCTAGCTTTAATCAATCCTTTTTCCAGCTTGAATCAATCTTCACCTTGTTTGAATCAATCCTTTTTTCGGCCTGGAACAAGCGCGTTGAGGCGTGGCCATGAATTCTTGAATCGAGTCCACCACAATTTTGAATCAAGCCGTATTTCGTCTTGAATCAAGACCCTCTTTATCTTGGTGTTATTGTTTTCGTATTTCCAAAACTATCGCTCATATTTTCGTTAGAATCCAAGTGTCTATAGGTAGAAACACGAGATCAGGGTATTGGATTTACTCGGCAAGTTGCCGAGGAAGGAAGCGAATCGTTTATCACACCCCGACTAATAGATAACACGCGCTCACCCCCGTAACGTGTGTGTTCCCTCGATTTTCCGTCTCTCTCTGACTCGCGGACGTACTGCGATCGAGTCTCTCCCAATCCGGTCTAGTGTTATCTGAGTACGGATCGTGTCGTTCCAGCAAAGTCTGCTGGCTTATATATAAACTTTGCGGAGAATGAAGGGATAAAAAACAAGATAGAAGTGAAATAATAAAAAGAAGGAACGCACAAGATTTAGAGAGAAAGAAAGAATGACGTACACATAACCCTCGCCGATTAGATTATTTCAAACTTCCTTGAACCTTAAAAAAATAGTGGTAAAAAAAGAAGCTTTCTATTTTTCAATCGTGATATCGGTTCAAACTCAAATCGATCTCGTCACGGATAACTCCTCTCTCTCTTTCTCTTCGTCTCTCCTCAAAAACTCGTTCTCGTTCACAGGGAATCACTCGAAATCCATGGTACGCTACGGAGTTTATCGGGCAAAACGAATTTATTACGCGCCTCTTGGCTCAACGAGAAGCGACACTCGAGCCTCACAGATGAGGGAGTGAAGTGAAAGAAGGTGAGTGAAATAAAATGAAAAAGAGAACGAGGGAAATAATAAAAAATAGCAAGAGGTGAGATAGAAAAACGAGGGAGGAAGAGAGAGAGAGAAGTGAATTCTTTGGGTGAATTCTATCCTACCGGAAATACGTCGTGTAGAATGACGTAATCGAATTCGCGGTAGAAATTGAGTCACCTGGTGCTAGTACATTCTTTGGAATTTCACTCCGACTTATATATATTCATCTAGTTTATGACATCTAGCATGAATTCTTCGGCATATTGCAATGAGAAATCCGTTCACTCATATAACGTCTAATGGATTTTGAAGTAAGTACCACTCCTCTCACACCGGAAGAATATCTTGATAGATAATAAAATTTTCCGGGATACATTTATCCTGTAATAACTTCGCAGATTAAATTACTCTGTGATAATTGAATCTTCGTATATTCGAGTGGAATATGCTGATTGTATGGGTCTTTTAGTTTCTGCAGGCTTGGGCCAATTATTGGTCCAGAATTGAGTTTATCATAGATAGCTTATCGATGCTGGGAGAAATTTGGACGATTCAACTTTTGGAATTCGATTTGACGGTTTATCTGGTACTATTCATGCGACTAAACATTGTTTGCAGGAATTACTGAGTTCATATCGTTGCCTCAGGATCAAACAGGCGCAAGTCCTTGCAATCGAAATTGCGCCGGAACTTGAATATTGCAGGAATTAGTTGCAATTGGCCTGATTACTGATCGAAACTCCTATTTTTTTCGACAACGAAAGTGGTTTCGTGAAGGAAGATGGCTTCGTAAACGTTCAGATTTGTCAACTCGTTTCTCAGATGAATCGTGATACACTCTGACAGGAAAAGGCTTGATTCAAGCCAGAAAACAAGCTTAACGGAACCGTTTCAATAGTAACGGGCGATCCAACTTGATCGAAGCTGTTTAAATCATGAAATGGTTTAAATCAAGTGTTTCTCCGGCGTGAATCAACCCTCTTTTCGATTCCGATGAAGTTTTTTCCCAGATTGAATCAAGCCTTTTTACCGGATTGACTCAAACGTGTTCAGGTTTGACCCGGAATTCTTAAACCAATTCCATAGTAGTCTTGAATCAAACACCAACTGAAAGGTACGAATCAACAAGACAAATAGTCTTGAAACAACACTTTCTTTCTCTAGAAACAATCGTAATAGTAAAGCACCTATTCATCTACGAAATGGATTGCGTACAACGGAACCAACCCTCCACGAATGTCTTCGTCCACGACACTGTCCTCAAATACAACTATCGTTAACGGAAAAACTTCGATTCGCTCCAGCAGTCGTACCAAATCTAGTAATCCGTCGAATTTCCTCAGTTCCAGTAACCAAACTGCATTACTTCAATCTGATCACGATTATCCGGTGAACTTGAGCACAAATGCGCCCAACCTTTGGATAAAAACTCCACCTTTTCTCCGTCCGAAGCAAATCCACTCGCATCCAAAAAACATCTGCATTCCTGATTTAAACAGGAAGATGCTTTCCCTACTTGAACCAAGCCCCTCCATCCAATTTCTACTCAGTAAACTCCAGAGAAACTTGGTCACTTAAAAATTCAAGATTAATCTACATCTGACATGATAATCGTTCCACTGAGTAATCGACAAAATCTATCCCATGTACCAATACCTAATCTAACCGTGGACTCAAAGCCATACAGAAATTTCGCCTCGATTAGTTCGAAATTCATGGTGAGCCACCAGAACCCCGATGCTTCCCCAGTCCCTATACGACTCCCAAGGGTGTACTTGAGAATGCATACCGATCGTCTAATAGGCCCGTAACGAATACTCAAACTACCCTATGTATTTCCTCATCTGAATGCTTCCTATACTCTTGCATTAGAGAAGTGCATTCTTAATCGCTTATCTGAAATCTCTTCCATGTATTGATTGGGGATGGAAAATGACGGTCGAAAAAAATAATTATGTAATCATTATATGATCGTCATTTGATAGTCATGGGGTGTGAATCACGGAATCAAGTAGCAGGAAACCAAAAATGGCTAAGAAACCAAAGATGGAGAAATTCTTAAAAATTTTACTGAAGGAAGATCGGTGGTGAATTTAATTCATTGGTATACGAATAATAATGGTTCAATTATATAGAAAAATTTTAATAAAAATATAGTTTTTTGCTGTTTTGCGTTACGGCCAAGCTCAATTGGAAGAGTATCCCGCACGTAATTGGAAGGTCGTGGGTTCGATTTCCTTTTTTTCGCTCAAATTCGAGTGCTTAATTCAATTCTTCAATTTGAATTAATTCAACTTTCTTTCAACTTCTGACATGTCAGAAATTTTTTTCACATCACTAATTTTGACTTTGTTTTTACTTATCATTCCAATGCTCGTACAGACACGTCAGAGGGTGTGAAACACTCACCTGAAACAGAAAATAAAATCGAGCAATCAGATTAGGAGAAAACGAGCGCGAAAACATTGAGTTTTAAATATTGCGAGACAAAAGAACATAGAATGGACTTTATTGTGGATTGGAGTGAGAGTGTGGAAAAGCACTGGGTTCATTACCAGATATATTCACAGACACGTAGCAGCTATTAGGCAAGATGGTAGTGCCGATTGCAGACTGTGATACGGTAAAATTTAAACAGCCGCTGAGTGGGCATGTATCCAAACGTTTCCCCCCTCTCATCTCATCAATCACATTACTACTTTGTTGCTGTTATTATTAGCTTAAACAATGATACTCCATTTAAAGGTACTTGTTATAATGTAATTGTAAGGCGAATCAAGGGACGTGACACAGTCGACTGTATTTTTTTTGTATTATTATTTTCAGCGCTTTTTTTCCCTTACTTTAGAACAGATTTTTTTACGCTTGTCGTCTCTTTTGAAATAGGCTGGGAAAACGTTGCGGATATAAAAGCGTAAAGAACTAACAGAAATTGAGGCTCACAAAGGAACAGCCACTAATGCATGACAAAAAGATGTGCATTTTCTTTTTTTGTGTTTTTTTTAATGAAGAAAATTGCGTAAAAAATATACATGTAGGTTTATGACAAAGAATTAGATTTTTTAATTTAGTTTTCTAAAGGGAAAAAATGGAGTTCCCGTTATTACGTAATAATTCAACGATAAAAATGAATAATCCAGTGTGTAAAGGCAAAGGCAATGCAGCGAGAGGAAACAGAGAGTTAAATAATCTTCAGTATCGATATATACTGAGGCTCTGTTGTTGCAGATATTCGCTGGTTAATGCAATGTATTGTTTGGATCATTAGGGAATTAATTGAATGTTTAATCAAAAATAGCGGATGTAAAATAGGGGTGGAGAATTAAATGGGGTAAAATGAATTGTCGAGTAAATATTTGTGTTTTCAGGGAATAGTGAGAGAGAAAAAAGTCTTGATTCGATTTGGGAAACCTGCTTGATTTATCTTGATTCAAGCGCTTGATTCACTAGCCTACTTTGATCGAGACTTTCTAATTCCTGAAACAGCAAAATCGGATTGATTGAGAACATTTATCGTGCCTGAATCGAGCCTTTACCGAGGTGAATCAAGCCCTCCAACTTGAATCAATCCCTTTCCTTGGGGAGAATCAAATCTCTTTTACCACTTGAATCAAGTCTTCGTCTATGGCTTGAATCAAGCCGTGTTCCGCTTCTGATCAATCCTTTGTCCGGTTTGAATCAAGCCATTTTCCGGTTTGAATCAAGATTTTTGAATCAAGCGTGGTCAGGCTTGATCGAAAATTCTTGACCCGAGTTCATAATAATTTTGAATCAAGCCTCAAATGTGAAGATATGAATCAAGAGTGGAAAAAAATAAAATTCAATTCAAGATTTTACTTCGTGTATTTTGCTTAAAAATGATGGAGAATGTTAATAGACACGGTGAATAAAATTGATGGCATGTTTTTGCTGATTCAGCCAAGTCCATCGTAAAGAATATGTCAATATTTAAAGAGATCAGCAACCAGGGACGTAAGCCGCTTATCAGTTCTTAACGTATGCAACATTTACTGCTCTACTTTCATTTCACCATTCATCTTTTATCAAATATTTAATTGATAACGATTAGAATCTCAATGTTTACCAAAAAATCGTATAAAAACCGGATCAATCTGTTATGAATATTATTAATTGTGCAGTATTTTAATAAATTACGTGACATAATGTACATGAATAAAGTTTTTCTACTGGCGCTTCTGGCGCTCGTTGGATGCATCACCACCGCAAGCGCACAATTCTTTCCAACAAGATGTCCAGACGGCTCGAGACACTTACCGAACGAATGCCGATAGTGAGTTTAATATTTTACTGGTGCATCAATTTTTTACGGTATTGATTTATTAATTTAATGTTCACCTAAAGCTATGAACAACGGCGAAGACCACGCCCGCATCCGCAACATAACAGATGGTAGAGGGCGATGCAAAATTCTTCTACTAGGAAAACACTAACGCTATCATGTTGTAAAGAAACTTAAATAATTGTACTGAAATTCGCTCAAGGGTTGTATCGATTAATGTCATGTACGGTAAAGTAATTTTAATGATGTACCCTTCTTGTCTCTTTATTCATGAAACAATTGTCATTATTATTCAACAATCTTCAGTTCATTCTCTTCAATTAAAAGTAGTTGTTCTGAAGCAACGATGAAGAAGTCGAGGAATCATCTTTTTTTTAGATGAGAAAGTTCATGGAATTGTGGAATTCCGATGGTTTTAGTGGATTGGCAGAGAAAATTGAGGTGAAAAATGACATTATAGAATCTTCGCTCGATCAATAGTTCTCAAGTTGTTCAAAAACAATTTAAAAAAAAAAATCTTATTATCTTCGTAATTATTAGTCCAAAATCGAATGGAATTTTGAAAATAAAAAAAGATAAAAAAGCTCAATTTCCTCAAAATGCCAATTTTTTGAAAAAATATGAAGAAAATCGCGCATGATATTTAGAAAATTCTCGAAAATTCAGAAACCGCAGCTCGTTAATAAGATTCATTTTAATTCATGAATATAAATAATTATTTCGCAATCATTAAAGAATTCATTGAAATAACAAAAATTGATTTGAACGTCTGCACTTTTTTCTTTATTACGAAACAAAGCAATTATCAAATTTGTGAGATTTTTCCGGTCCTACCGCAGTTAACCAATAGAAAAAAAGAGTAATGAATAAACAATTAATAATACAATGCGATGCAAATCACCAGTGAAGTGATGAAAGAAATTAGGTCACCATAGTGCTCTCCATCTTCCCATAAACCCTGCATTTCAGAGAAAGAAAAGAATCGATCGAGAGTACTCCGAAATCAAAGAATGATACTGGAAAAATTGACGTAATATTTCTATTCTTTCCAATGTATTTTCTGCGAACATTTACGTAATTCTTTCTTCGAAAAACGACGTACGTCATTATGATTTGTTGCATTGGGGAGGATCACAATTACCATTTATTACGTATCATTAAGCGCCCTTTCTTACCGCATTCAAAAACTGAAATGAATCGTCAAAGAAACACATCTTTTCAAGCAATGACAATTCGAATTAATTGCTTTTCGTAAATCATGAATGCAAAAGCAAGAACATGGAAAAATTTCTCATTTTCCCCCTCAATAAATAAAAAAACATTCCAATGAAGACGAGAAAAGTAATTGAGTTTTATTGTCGAAATGATTCATAGTTTCGTCATGATGACGTGAAAAAAGCGTTTCCACGAGAAAAAAAAAGAAAGAACGGTAATCGGCTCTAGATGAGTAGCAACTTGTTCTATTACAAGCTGTACAAGTGTTCCCAACTATTATAATAAAAAATTGTAAGTAGAAGTGAATAAGAGAATGTTGAAGAAATGAAACGGAACGAAGCCAAAGGAGTATACACTATTCGCGTCAGTAGAAAACCCAGGGCACTTTGCTACGGACAAAGGAGAGTCAGCTGGATATGGTCGGACATAGAAAAGAAGCCGCGAGTTTTCCTCAATTTCTCAAGAAACGATGCCGACTGTTACTTGGGAGAGATGAAGCAGAGTGAAAAGAGGGGAAGAACGAGTTTACGGAGAACGAAAAAGAGAAAGAGAGAGTGAAGAGGAGAGAAGGGGGTGGGAGTTCTTACAATAATTACTCGTTGGGTAAGTACTTCTTGGCTGGTTGCCTCAACTACGTCGTATTCGTTCCTCTCTTTCCCTCTCTCGCTCATTTTTTTCTCCAATTTTCCACCCAGAAATCCTGAGGGAACTCTTGGACGTGATTACGAAGCTCGAAGGAAATAAACTGAAAGAGATAAGTAGATGAGAGTGATAGATAAACACCGTGAGAAAGAAGGCTTGATTCAAGTAGAAAGAAGGCTTGATTCAGACAGATCAGTATTTTTGATTCAGGACTATTCGAGGTCTTGATTGAAGAATTACGTAAAAGCGGGGAGAGTTTTTATTTGAGATTGGGAAGAGGCTTTAGCCGAGCCGGTTTGGAGACTTGAATTAAGATGATTTTGAGGCTTGAATTAAGTCATTCGGTATCGTTGATTCAAGACTATTTAGGAACTTGATTCCAGAATCACGTCAATCCGAAGTCTTGGTTCGAACTTGAGTCGGCTTGAATCAAGCAGATTTTACGACTTGAATGAAGCAACTCTTGTGTTTAGGATCAGGCTGATTGTGCAACTTGAGTCAAGACGAGTTTGTGACTTGAATCAAGACAATTTCGCGACTTAAATGACTTTTTTGTCTTTCTGTGACTTATTTAGTAGAATTTTCTCCATTCGCAAGTAACTTAAATCGAACCCGTCCTGATTGTGGATCAAGACTAAAAAAAGACTTGGATCAAGTCTAAACAAGACTTTGAATCAAGACGAATTAATTCATGAATCAAGTCGATCGGTATTCTTGATTCAGAATTATTTAGATACTTCATTTAAGAATGATGTCAAGCAGGAAAAAGTCTCGATTCAAGTCCAAGAGGGCTCGAGTCTAGTCGATATTACGACTTGAGTCATTTTCGTTTTTCCGCGACTCACAAAGATTTTTATCATTCGTGAATACCACTTCAGAAAGCCTTGAAACAATTGAAGACGGCTGTTGAGTACTCGCACGTCGATTATGCGGTCTGAATAAAGCCTTTTTTTCTCAGTGTAAATCGATGGCGACAAGAAGTTTAGTAAACTGAGTAGATGATTATCGATATTTATAATTGAATTAAAATGTCACGTGTCAGTGTCATTAATAATTGATTTGATATACATATTACAAGTATAATATTGTTGGAGAAAGCTCATCATCCGATACACTGGTAACAAGCAGCAACCACGGGATTTAATATCGAACTAACCTCCTCCTTCTCTTACCCTCTCCGCCCCTCGCTCGACGTCACTGCATAACGATACAAACGGAGTAGGGTGAATCCAGTGGAGGTACCCAACAACGAACGGATATCTCTCGGAAATCGTCGGATTTACCTAGGTTCAGAATCTCTCCTACTCTCTCTCTCTCTATTCACCATATACATTTACTATCGCGAGCTTCCATGCACGTTCTCTATACCGATAAAATGCGTACAAGTTTAATTAAACCCCACTTCCCCCTCCCCTCACTTCTATATACGTGATACAGGTCAGAGTTATACCGCAATGTGAGTAGTAAAATACATTTGAAAAATAAACATGCATTAACGAAATGATTATTGTAAAATTATCATTAATTATACAAGTGATAATATCAATGTTTTGCGTATTGTATTTGGATTAACGTGTCTGCAAAATTTGTTTCGCATTGATGCAGAATTACATGGTATTGAACGAAAAAGCCTATTCAATATTACATCCGTTGAAACGTAATTCCCAGCAGTATGGTAGGATCAATTGAAGAATAATATAAATTCTATTTTTCCCTGTATATTACATTTCACGAATTTCCCACGAGAACTTACAAAGTAGGAACGGTGGAATTTCTTTTAACATCTGCAGCATGTAGTGGAAAAGGCTTAATTTAAGACAACTTGTGTTCTTGATTGAAGTTAGATTAAAAGGTTGAGTCAAGCCGGAGAGCAGCTTGATGCAAGCTGGGAAAGGCTTGATTCGAAGCGGAGAACAGCTTGATTAAAGCCGGAAAAAGGCTTGATTCAAGACTATTTTATTGTTGATTCAGAGCTTTCATTTAAGGCTTGATTAAATACTACTTTGCCCTTAATTCACGAATTCTGGATCGAGCGTAAACACGCTTGATTCGATCCGGAAAAAGTTTTGGTTCAAGCGAGAGGAAAGCTTGATGGGAGTCAGAGAACAGCTTGATTCAAGTTGGAAAAAGGCTTGATTGAAAGTTTTTGTATTCTTGATTCAGACTCTTCATTTCAGGTGTGTTCAAAGATTCCGAGTCAAGTCAGACCACGCTTAACTTAATCCGAAAAAAGCTTGAATTAAACCAGAAAAAGGCATGATTCATGTCGAAAAACGACCTGAATCAAGTTGGTTTCAAATCAAGTCAATTTGTACGGTTAGAAAAGCCGATTCCGTTAGAGCAGATTTTCAACTTGAATCAAACGTTGATTTCTCTGGGTGTAACTACAAATGGAAATACAACTTAGATAATTAATTATTGAAATCATTCGTGATTTCCATCCCACACACACACACAAAACTAAATCTGACAGTTTTAGGACCAAAGTGAAAATGGTTTTGCGCGGGCGAGCAAACTCTAACGAGGACTCTAATTAGCGTCTTTAACGGGTAGTTGGCATTCGGGTCATAAATGTCTAATCGGGAGACAAACTTGCGTCGATCCAGCTGTTGAAGGGGTGAAGGTAAGGAAGAGAGAATGTGCGAGAAAGAGAGAGACGGAGAGTGTCCCCAGGCAGTTGACTATCGTGTCCCGTTGAGAGTGCGAGTTAGTTTCGTAGCAATGTTTAAAGGGGGTGGGCGCGAGGGATAAGGCAGAGATTTTAGCTCGTTTCTATGGCTTCACTCAACTTCTGTTGGCTAAAGTCGCGTCTCTACTGGATGTTTCACACTGTATTTCACGTATATTGTACCTTCCGTTTGTAATATATACTACGCCTGGATGAATTAACCCCCATTACAATATTCCGCGCGGACGCTTTCTCGTGCACCTGGTGACGTGGCACGGCACGTCGGAATTCTAAGTAAATTTCCTTGTCCAATTAATGCCACGACAGGAGAGACGATGAGGTGAAGGAGTGAAGAGAATGAGAGAGAGAAAATGTACAACGTACACTAACTGTATACCAAGTGTTGAGTCAAGCGGCAGTTTATAACTATGCTAAAATCTTGACCAGGTTATATTGCTGTCACACCGCGTAATCATTATTGGATTACATGCAGAGCATTCATAATAAAGTAGACTTTGTGAACTATGCGGGTGAATACGTAATTAATTTGCGGATGGAGAAGAACTGATCTAGTTCGTTAATAAAGTTCATTTTGTGTGAATCGATGAATAATTATTTGGACATTCCTCAATCCATTGTGCAGAAAGTTAGTATTTTTTGATTGATTTTATGTTACTTCGTAACAACTTGGTCATAAACGACAATTAATTGTAATTATGATGCAATACAGTGCGGTACAAAATTTATGATTATCTCATGGGCTGCGGTTTTCTCATTCCATACAGGTTTGGACATATTTAATTCACACAGTAGTTGAAAGCATTTGGCTTGTTCTTTTTTTGAGCTTTGAAGTAACTTCATTTTATTCGGAGAATTTAGTTTTTCTCGCAATGGTTTAATTTATCGGAATTCCATGAGTATATGTTTTACTGCAGCTTCATTGTCGCACTTGGACCCTTCTTCGGTGATCAAGTAAAAGTCGCTAGTTTCTGAATACTGCACTGATCTCTTCTATTCATCAGAATGTAGTTAATGCTGTCATCGATTTCGGCATACATTTCGTGTAGTTCCGAGGCCTGGATGTTCTAGCGGAGAATTATCATTTTTTTTGTGTTGGGTTCATTAGCGAAAATAGAGGAAAATCCACGGAAATCCATCACGTCAATGCGCAATGATAACTGATGATGACGTCACAAGCTATGAATTTCGAAATTCATATCTTTATTCAGTGGCTATTGACAGATTATTCGAATTCCATTCAGGACGTGCAGTAGAATATCCAAAGTGCCAACCAAATTAGATCGAAAATTCAATAGGCTACGTAACGTTGCAGCAATAGTAGAGCCTGTGTTGGTGGAAATGCGTAGAGGGATGCGATACTTCAAGGGAGAAGACTAATTAATAATTTAATCGAAGAGGTCGTAGTAGTTCAGTAGAGGCCCGTGATCCAATGCAGGCTCTAATTAAAACCAGCCTGCAAAGCCCACACAAGCCGCAACACGTCATCGCCACTTGATCTCTGCATCTAGTTTCTTTGGAGGGGAAAAATTGGGGTGGACAGGAAATTCGCAGCGATAGTGTAGACCTGACGAAAGGAATGAAGTAACGATTAGGTTCCTATCATCAAGAGAAAGAAAGTCTTGATTCAAGTCGCGAAATCGACTCAAGTCGGCCGCCAGATCAACTTGGTTGACTTGGAAGACTGAATAGCCTCTGGAATTCCGGAAAGCCGAAAATCAACTTGATTCAAGTCTTTTCTAGTCTTGAGTCAAATCGCTTTTGTGGACTTGATTTAATTTTTTTTCTGTTTTGATTCAAGATTTTTCAAAGCTTTGAGTCAAGACTCAGATCGATTTGATTCAAGCTTGTCTTAAAGTAATAATCAATTTTTTATTCTTAATTGTGATGCTTCTCAGACTTGAGTCAAGACTATTTCAAGTCTCGAGTCGAATCTCTTCTCAATCTTTGAGTCTCTTTCTAGTATTGATGCAAGGCTTTTATGAGTTTTGATTCAATATTATGGACAACTTGAGTCAATTTTCTCGTATTGCAATAATCATTTTTTATTCGCAATCGTGATACTTTACAGACTTGAATCAAGATGTTTTTTAGATTTCAATGAAAGTTTGTTTCAGCACTGAAGCAAAAGGTCTTTTTGACTTGAGTCAAGCCTTCTTTCAGATATGAACCAACATCTGTTTTGAGTCTCGAGTCAAACCTCTTTTCAATCTTGGTTCAAGTCTGGTTCTACTCTTGATGTAAGATTTTCCCGAGTTTCCATTCAAAATTACAGACGATTTGAATCAATTTTCTCATGCAATAATGACTTTTTATTCTCAATCGCAATGCTTTCCAGACTTGAATCAATACTTTTTCCAGCATTGAAGCAAAACTCCTTTTCGACTCGAGTAAAGACATCAAGTCAGCCTGAGTCAACCCTAATTTTGTCTTGATTCGAGAATTTTTTCTTCTGGAGGTGGTGATTAGATACATTTCTGAAGCAAGTTTCTAGCGAGATCATAAACTTCCAGTATTAAACTGTATTCCGTTCAGGACAGCAAGAGTTTACCATCCCTCCATTGACAAAACGAATGTGCGTCTCATGAAGTTGCGTTTGTTCCATCCTACTAGGCTTCACCCGTAGCCCGATTTACGTGGTCATTCAACAAGGCTTTACCGCTTTGGTAACTGCGACCATAGTTGCAGAATTGCCTCGGGTATGTCCCATAGAAACTACTCAGAAACTCCTATCAACTGCTCTACCTTATACTGTTATGGTTTCAGTTGAATGTTTGGCTTGCCACAATTTTTCCTTTATTTTCGAATTGAATCACTACACTATGTCGCTGCAAAGACGTCATCAACCGGAGTCAATAAATGGGACGTCCACCAGAGAGAGGGAAAGCTCGAGAAGAATTGTGAGAACTTACATATCACATTAAGATGGTACCCCATAGCTCGGCCGATGGAACAGTAAAAAAATGATAATTTGTAGACTAGTTTTCAATTAATTGCTAATTCATTGGTGCGTAAAGAATGTTTCTAGGCAGTAGTGCAGGGAAATTCTACCTTACGGATGTTTTCAGGCATGAAAAGAAAACTTCACGTGAAAATATTACTAAAAAATGATATTTTCAGGTTATGTCTACAATTTTGTGTTTCCTAAATCGTTTCGGAAAATTGTTGTTTTTCTAGCTTATCAACAGTTAAAATAGTGTTTTTCCGTCAATAATTCTTAAATTATAAGTGAACCTTCCACTTTCTGACCAATTTTGTTACTTCTGCTCCATTTCAGTAACATCAATAATTCGTATCTCATAAACTATATGGCCAAAAATTATCAAAAAAATTACGAAAATGTAAAGAAACATTAGCTTCGATATAGCCCCGTAAAAATAACGCCTCAAACCATTAGAACAACTCTCAAACAATTTTTCCATCATTACTCGATGATCCATGAATTATGATTGCCGAGGCTACCTTTCATGACTTTCCGATATTTAATTGTTCGGATATATAATCCAACCACCCTAATGTATATCCTCCAATGGCCGTCAAAGTCCAAGTGTGCGGTCATAAACCGTGCATTGATTCTAGTCAAACCGAAACATCGTAACATTGTAACGATAGTGCACTGTTTGGTCAGTATGGTTTTATTCCAGCTCAAGGCTCTCGGTAATTCTCATAGCTATGTTCCAAAACCATGACTTCAATCTCGTATAATTCTCTTCCTCTCTCTCTCTCTTTCTCCCCAGTTCTCTCTCTATCTCATCCACTACAGAGCGGATAACGCAGGAGGCTTTAACCCTTTTTACAACCAAGCTATTTCCAGCTGATGTTTTTATGGAGAGGACACACACGACCTCCCATAACCCGGCTGGAACACGCACGCAGCACGGTTACGCTGCGTTATTCACATTTATACCTGTATAAACTCTGCGCCTTTTTTGTTCGTTTCGTTATCAGCATAGATGGATACATATGCCAATAAGCTCCGCAGTACAGAAGAAAGAATGCTTACGAGGTGGATGGCAGTCGGCTTCAAGCACAGGACAATGTAAAATTTTCTATGATTCGCTGTTGCCACGAGGGGTAGAGAACCGCGGATCGATACTACAAGATTTACGATCAGTTTTTATTGCTTATCGCATATGTCCTCTCATGATATCTCAAGCCAATGTATAAACGTGCCTCCCATTTCTATTTTTTTTCATCTTCCTTTGTTTTTATCACTCTGACTGACAGTCTGGCATTGTTATTCCGAACGTATCGGGATTATTCCGTTGATTGTTTATGCTTTTTCATAATCAATAAAAAAATATGAAAAGGCTTTAACACAGAGTGAAAGAAGGATCCTCAGTTTGGGATTTCCCGGGAACGAGGAACGATTAGCTACGTGATTCACATAGGGTACGTGTTAGTTAAAGGGGATTTCGTCAGCCAATTCTCGTACCGAGGATTTAGTTTATATTTGACAAACGCTAATTCTCACTGACATGTCAACATTCACGGGGAGAGAAATGTGTATCAAGTGGAATTAGGGTTGACACAAAATTGAAAGCTTGTCATTAGAAAAAAAAGCAATGATTTTCATTCAATTTTTACGTCGGGATTTTTCATCACATTTTCTATCTATTCTCTCATTGTGTATTTTTTGCCATCTCAGTACTGTGTTATTCAATGTGATAAGAGAGTACAGAGCGCAATGTTATCCTGTAAGAAACGATGTTGTCGCCAGCTTTTCCACCCAACTGATGTGACACAATGGTAGTACATAGAATGGTAAAGCTGCTTTTGCATTGTTGAAAATAGAATTTTTATTGGACGAAAAGTCCAACGAAAATTTACCACTGTATATAAATGCTATCGTGACGTAAACACAAGAGAAATTCAGTTGACATATTTTTTGTTCTTTTTACGGATTAGATTCAATACCATTTTATTTCGTGAATAAAATCATTGACTTGTGGCTTTCTTTATGTTTGGTGTAAAATAGTGAGTTAGACATTCCAGAAGATTATTTAGTGGAATTTATTTTTATCCTAGGAATGAGTTAATAAAATTTCCCTCATGAATATGCTTCCTGAACAAAGATCTTCATGGTTATTTAAACATTGAAGATCGTACATTACAATTTTTCAGAAATTCACATGAAAACATTTATGCTTATTACGATAATCTCGTGATTGTTACCTTTCTTCCCTTCATGTTTTGTCACCACCACTTTTTGATTCCTCACGAGAATTCTTAGCAGAGCTTTACCAATACTTTCAAAAGGAGTCTCAGCAGGATTTCTTCCCGTAGTCTAATTAAAATTTTTCGTTATGAAAATTGCGTTCGTAGGATTTCAGTTACTTCATTTGTATTCTCAGTAACTATATTCATGTACGATCACACTCATATACCGGGTGACGAGAAAAATCGTAGGATAACCGAATTCCGAGCCCTGATCATTACTAATTGATAAAATATCCGAGTCTCCTGAATCATAGAGCTTTTTTATCCTATTTAAAAACCTCTTCCTTCAATTAACTACACAAAGAAGAATTCGGCATGCTGAGGATATACAGTCATTTTTAGAAAATTGATTTCCTCGACGTTCAAATAATATTCTCATTTTTTTGTCGTCTGACAACGGAAAGATAAAACCAACCTTACTGTTTTTTGAAAAAATTAGACGTAATAATTTTCAAGGAATTAAATAAGAAATTCCTTCATAAACAGGCTTTCACAGGAATCAACTTCAAAAGGCAATTTCTTTGGCTCCATCACTCTAGAATTTTTTCGAAAACTAGGGAGCAATGTAAAAAAGTATAAATCTAATGACAGACAGAAAATCTGAGGCATCCAATTAAGTAAGAGGAATATTTAACATAATGTGCTCCATATAATCCCATATTGGCGCACACATTCACCACATCTTCATTTTATCACAAACATGATTTGCATAAAGATCATTCCCTCTATCAGCGGAAGAAAAATAGAGAATTTTTTGAATACTTCATAGTTTTGACTGAACATCCTTAAAAAGCATTTAGTCCTAAAGTTCAGGACTCTTTTCAAGACTTAAGAATTCACATCTCTGCAGTTGAATCAACAAAAAATTGTAGTAAGCCGAGGCATTTTACTTCATCATCTTGATACTTCCGATTTTCCTCTTAAACAGCGCTGTGAAATCTCTTTGACCATTTTACAAGTTTTATCATTGTGATTATGGAAGAACAGTGATCTCGAATACATAGAAAAGAGTAGGATAGGTACACGGCACTGTCTCAGTGGATTTGAAGAGTTTTGTCCGTCGTTGTGAATTTTCATTGTGATAGTGAAGAGTAATAGAACAAAAGAAGTAGCAAAAGAAAAAATGAAACTTGAGGTAAGAGGGCGAGAGGAAGAAATGGCACAGTTACTGTCGCACCGTCGCCCCTTAATGTGACAGCCAAGAAACACGTCGGTCTCTGTGCTTTCGCATTCCCAAGACGACTGCCACAGATGCGACGCACGGGCGCTTGGTTTATTTTCTTTTACATGCAATTTTAAGGTTTAAAGCACAGTAAGGGAATGATATTGGATGAAGTTAACTTAACATACTGATGTCCATTACTTTAATAAGAATTTAACTAAAATTTAGACTGCGATATGCCACACAGAAAATTGTTATTTCAGACTCTCTTGAATTATTCAGAGTCGAAGTGAATCAGTTAATAAAAATCATTCAGCGTAATACGAGATGACACGAAATTGCCCTCTGGTGATAAAAAAAACTTTTTTCGTCGTCATCTTTCACTTGAACCTTGTTTTTATTACTCCAACTTTTTCCCATACGTTAAAGAAAAAAAGGAACGAGAAGAGAAATGTGAGTGTAACTTGAATAACCCAGATTTCCTCCGAATAAGCAATTCAATTCCACAGAAGAAAATTTCTTTACCCATACGTCGAGAACCTCGAGCCGTCTACACAATCAGAAAGCTGGGAGACGAGTTTTTTTTTCTCTGAAAAAGGAGAGGAAAACGATAAGTCAAAAAGAGAAAAAAAGTGGAAGAATGCAGGATCAGTTGCCTTTTATTCCGGATATTCGCTGGCGTAACCTCACTTGTTGCTACACTGGTACTCTATCCTCTCCTGATACCATTATAGGTAATTGAGAAAGGGAAAAAAACGAAGGCACAGTATAAAAAAATAGGGGAAAAGACTGAAGAGAAAAGTGAATACAGGAGCGACGAACAAGAGAGTGGTGTAAAAAGGCATTAGTCTCGATTGGCTTAAATATAAGCTACGGTATTTGGAAAAGCTCCGCCACATGATTTTCGGATATTCCTAGAGAAGGCGATTAGTTTCTACGATGTAGTTTGGGACGTCAGATATATGGCTCGTAGGCCTACCGAGTTGAAAGCCTCTGATCCGAATGACGTTCACCGTTGACAAGCAGACGGATGGACTGGCATATACCCATTTCAAACCTATGCATCGAGAATTGTACGTACAGCATGCACACCAATATCACACTGATGTACACACCATCGGAGAAGCTGTATTCCAAATATTCTCCCCTTAATATATACATATGGATAGAATGGAGTGAATGTGTAGTGAACAGAGGAGAGATTGAGTAGAGGGGAAACACACGTTTACGATATACACACGAAAGGCTAGCATGTGCACACGGTAGCCGCTCGGTTGCGGCACGTTAATGACAGGAAACCGGCAATATGAACTTGACGGCTCGGTACCGCACACCGTAATACCGCGCAACAGTGCCGTAACGATTGACCGCGGATGCCCACAGAGAATGATGCCGTCAGTTCCCTGGTATTTTCGATTAAATTGAAATATAATATACGTTAATTCACTCGCAAATTTATAGAATTCCGTTTAATTATTTTCTTTGAGAGAAAGAGAGAGATTCGCACAACGAAAAAACAATGGGAAGAATGGAAAGGTAAATGGAGTAAAATTATAATTATATTTGGATTTTTATGTTCATATGCGTCTCCTAATTAAAACGAGTATAAAGCGGTGCGCGTTTCATTTCGTCCAACAGTGTTCCCGAGTGGGCAACGAGGGATGACCGAGTAACGAGACCAAGCTCGAGTACCCCTCGAAAAAAAAGAGGGAAAAAAGATGTAAAAGAGAGAGTCTATGAATGAGAGTGGAGCATAAGAACATAAAGAGCCTGTACTGAGAGGAAACGAGATGGACAAATGTATATGAAACTTAGCCTATCCACCTCTCTCACTTGCCTCCACTGTTATAACAGCTATAGACCGAGGCCCAAGGTGAATCCTCAGCTATCCGAGTCTAACTAACGTCATTAGGTAATTAGATACGTGCCGAGCCGCATGCTCGAGAGTTGCCATGGGGGAGGTGAAACGCTGGAGAGAAATAAGCGAGAGAGAGATGGAGAGAGGGCGAGTGCCTGAGGAAAGAAAGGGCTCTGAGATAATATGTACCAAAACCTGACCCTCTCGTCTATCCCCCCCGTGTATATACAAAAGCCACGTAACCCTGCACATTGTGTATTAAGAAAATTTTATAAAGCGAGGAAAGTTTAGTTGGAAGAAGGGAAATTGAATAAGAGTGATTAATTAATAAACAGTTGAGAGAACGATTTGACATTCGTTGAAGGGTAGCTTCATTTTTTTTTAATCTTTAATTTTAATTGGACGTAATCTGTTTTGTTGGGGATGACTGTGATTTTATCTTTGTCTGCTCTTGTGACGATGATATCTTGATTCGTTTCAGAAACATCGTAAACTCGAACTTTTCGTTTGTTTATGTGATTTCTCATGATGTTCACTAGACTACGTCTAAATTTTTTTAGTTTCTTTTGGAATATTGTGGACTACTTTTCTGATTAATAAATATATGAGACAGTGACCAACAAGGCCGAATCCTGATTATTCATGAATTAATTATTGAGGTCGGATAAAATATAATGAAAGGAGTAAAAATGAACTATCAACTCATGTAAATTTTAAATTGGACAAGCTCAACTTATCGATCTCCTTGGTCATTAACTGGAGCATTCTTCATTTTTCTAACAAAATATCATTCATATTAAGATAACAAAAACTTTGAGTTAGTTCTTTTAGAATTTGATAAATTATTCAAACAATATTTATAAATAATGAAGAGAACAATCAATAACAATGAATGAATAAGTTCATGCTTAATTCATCGTTTCTTGTCAATTTTAATGATATAAATTATAAAAAAGTTTACTTAGTTATTGAGCTTTGATTTTCCCAATTCTTTGATTTATCGAGAAAGGCTAAATTTTTATTCGCCAAATCTCATAAGAATCGATGAAAAAAGCAGAAAAAAATAGAAAACCCCTCAACCCTAAACGAATTTGAATTATTAGATTTTCTCAATAATCGAGAAATCAGAGATGAAAGGGACGGAAAATTTGGTAAATACTAAACCACTATTCTATCCTTACTCCATTCTACACAAAGAGGTTTATACGCCAAGACAAACGTAGATGCTCTGTTTCAGCCTAATTTAACTCACCACAACGAACCCTCTCTTCCTCTACTGCAGCACAACGGACTCCCGAAAACCCAAAAGCCCCATACCCACCATAATTCGCTTTTCAGCATAGTCTACCTCTCTCTCTGTCTCTCTCACTACTTTACCCAACTGTATTAATGTATATGCAGAAAGGTATAATGAGCTCCTATGCGGTTTCCTTGACCTCTCTTGGACTCCAAAAATCAGCTCACTTAACCACCTAATCTTTTCCATTCAAAAGAACGAAATCTTTGACTCTACACTTTAAGGGGTAAAGGAACACCGTTGGTTTTCGAATTTTCAAACAAAGTTATTGACAGTTTTCGGAATCAAAGCATAGAGACCTCTAGAGTTTGCTAGTAAAGTGCAATGTACAATTTTTTGTGTACAGAGATCCATAATTTTGAGCAGGAAATTCGTTTGAAAATTTGAAAATTGCATTTTCTCAGTCTTAAAACCAATTGTTTATTTAGAGTTATCAATTTATCCGAAAACTAAGCGTTGCAGGCTACGTATAACTCCACAACGCAGAAACTCGAACTCTTGTCTTCACGAAAAATTAAGAATTATGAATAAATAATTAGTCTTGAGATTGGGAAAATACCGTGCGCCTTTCGTTACTTTTTATGGATGTTGAAAGACTTGAGAAAAATGGTGAACATTCGATTAAGCCCAATGAATTATGTTTATAATATGGTAAATAAAATCACATATAATTAAATAGAAAATTTATAAAAATTGGTCATATGGTTGTTGAAAATTATGAAAAAATTCTAAATGTTTTTTTCTTTTGTTTTTTTTAGCATATAGAGTAATTTTAAGCAGGATTTTATATTAATACATCATAATTATTATTAGAATTCTTTTTTTTTCAATAACAAGTAGAATCGTCCCAATAATTATGGAATTTTCATCTACAATTTTTTACCCATTTCCTATTAGAACACATTTAATTTTGATTATTAATCTTCTCCGTTAACAGCTCCCTAAATCCCCTAGAAATTCTACTGATTCTTTAAATCATACGATAAAAATAATTTATTGGGTTTTCATCATTATCTCCAAATTGCGTCCACTATTTTTTCAGTCACTACCAGTTATTTCAGTTATTACCAGATTTTCACCATTTGGGCAATAGCAATTTTTTATCCTTCCGTTAATTTCTTCAGACCTTGAAAAACTTTTATTGGCAATACACGTTTATTACGTACTCAACTTACGAATTTCATACTTACAAATTACATTGTCTGAGAAATTTTTAACGAGTTGACTAAATTTCTTAATTTTACTGATCATTTCAATTTCTTCTTCGTCATATGTTGTACTGCCGGAGCTGATCGCTAAGCACTTGGCTACGATAGACTCACAGGTTAGCTCATAAAAACCGCTAATTTGCAATTACTTCCGGGATTCACAACGAAATGAAATGGAGTATTCCAAAGAAGGACTTTCAATTCATCGTGTTTTACTATGAATATTCGATAGAATTAAACCTCTGTATTCCTTGAAGAGTACTGCACCGATTTAAATTCACCGCACTTAAAAGTTCTGTGTTTAACGGTAGGAAAATGTGCGACACGAATGGATATGTCAGCAATGAAAATTTAACGCCATTAAATATCCAAGAAATGCTGACACTAAAAATGATTTTAGTGACATTTATTTTTGGCTGAGTGTGCAGTTGAAATATATCGGAGAAACAGTTTACATTTAATATTTTAATGTAGAAATAATATTTGTTATTTCCAGAAACTATTTTTTCTTTATCATGGGAAAA